>CACRXK020009460.1:589-12986 GCA_902702795.2 Paramuricea clavata
CCCTCAGTAAATCCATTGCCAGAGGGCCTTTTTTGCAGCTGTAAATTAAAAATATTTTGATTTTTAATTCAGTGCTTGAAGCGACCATTGAGAACAACCATGACGAAAAGAGAAGTCTTTTAGAAAGGTAACAATGCATTTTTCCATTTGCCGATTCTCCCTAGAGGTCCGGTAAGGATCATCTCTTATTGATCTAGTGTTACTACATGTACAGGAGGAAACTTAAACCAAACTAACTTTATTTATACTGGATAGTTCTATCAGTTCTAAACTGTTCTTCCTATAGAGGTCCAGTAAGGATCATCTCTTATTGATCCAGTGTTACTACAGGTGGAAACCTAAACTAAACTAACTTTATTTATACTGGATAGCTCTATCAGTTCTAAACTGTTCTCCCTATAGAGGTCCAGTAAGAGTCATCTCTTATTGATCCAGTGTTACTACAGGAGGAAACCTAAACTAACTAACTTTATTTATACTGGATAGCTCTATCAGTTCTAAACTGTTTTCCCTAGAGGTCCAGTATAAGGATTATCTCTTATTGATCCAGTGTTGCCTCAGGAGGAAACCTAAACTAAACTAACTTTATTTATACTGGATAGCTCTATATCAGTTCTAAACTGTTCTTCCTAAAGGTCCAGTAAGGATCATCTCTTATTGATCCAGTGTTACTACAGAAGGAAGCCCAAACTAAACTAACTTTATTTATACTGGATAGTTCTATCAGTACTAAAATGTTCTTCCTAGAGGTCCAGTAAGAATCATCTCTTATTGATCCAGTGTTACTACAGGAGGAAACCTAAACTAAACTAACTTTATTGATACTGGATAGCTTCTTTTTTCCTTAGATGCATAGCGGCCGAGGACAACTGCAAGAAATATCAGAAAACTATCGAACAATTAAATAAAAATATTGAAGAATTAAATTCGGCCATGATCGAACTTGGACAGGAAAATCAAAATCTGCAAGTTGTTCAAAATGTTCGAAGTAATCGCAAGTGGGAGAAGGATAATGAGGTCATGCAGTGCAATGGCTGTTCAAAGAAGTTCAGTGTTAGCCTTAGGAAGGTAACGTTTCATTATTTTTACTCGTGTATTAAGCGGGCATTACTAAAAGACGAATTATATTACAGCAGAAAGTTTACTCTTTTATAATTATAAAGAACTACTGTTTAAAAGAACGTCAACAAGCCGGACGAAAGTGCAAAGGGGACGGCTATTACTGTCGTTCCAATTGAAGTGTTGCTCAAATATTGATTCAATACATTACCTCGGGCTGACCAATTCATTTCATCAAATTCCTCGAGATATTCATACACTTCCTAGTATAATTGTAAACTTCCTGTTGAATAGTTTGAATGCACCAATCACCTTTGTTGTTTCACAGGGAGCAGAGGAGTCGAGTTTATCTAGTAAAACAAGACAAACACCGTCTTACCTTGTTATTAATTGTAGTATATTTAATTGTAGAAATATCCCAATGTTTGCATTAAAAATGCATATTTATTCATCAAAATTATCGAATATAAACCAAAATATGAATTTCAACGTTAATATACTCCGCTGCCTTGAATTACCGTAGACTTGTATTTTCCGAAAAGCTAACGAACAATGGCCGAGATATCAACGAATAAGAAACGAAGAAAGGGAGGAAACATTGCAGATCTTTCGTCGCATGTGCACCGCAACACCCTATGACGGAAGTGAATAAAACCGGCCATTGACCAATGACGAAGCAGAACTTCATTTGACAGTTGTAATTAGTATTCGAAAAATTTGAATCAATCATGCATAAACACGAAACAATACGTCACTTCCGTCATAGGGTGTTGCGGTGCACATCGTACGAAAATAATCGATGAATATCGGTCGTCAAATATGTAGGTTAAACGACCGTTTATTGAAATTTATTTCCTAATGTAGTAAGAATAGATAATTTCTAGCTTGCATACAAAAAATTATGTATTTTTATGAAATATTAAGCAAGTTATAGCCATCCTAAAGTATCACCCCAATGACTGTTTCCTCCCTTTCTTCGTTTCTTATTGTTTACTAAGTATAGCGAAATGTGAGCCCACAATAATCTAGAACAGCGGAGTATATTCATTTGGTGTTCATGTTACATGAAGTACGAATAAAAAATCATACAAGGCATACAATGTTTATAAATTTTATATGGTTTCACGACAATTTCAACGGCTATAAATTGTAAAATATGCATTTTTAATGCACACATGGGGATTCTACAATGAAAGATATTACAATTAACAAGGTAAGACGGCGTTTGTATTGTTTTACTAGATAAACTCGACTCCTCTGCTCCCTGTGGTTGTTTGCGCAACTAACCAATCATAAATAGAAAGGAAGTGCCCAGAAATGATCAAATACTTGGAATTGGCTCTTTCACAGGAAGTGTATGAATATCTCGAGGAACTTGACGAAATGAATTGGTCAGCCCGAGGTAATGTATTGAATCAATATTTGAGCAACACTTCAATTGGAACGACAGTAATATCATACTAATGCAAGAAAATGAGCAGAAATGAACAATTAAAATCCCACGGGAGTTTTAGTCGTCGCCGTCGCTCTGTTTACAACGGCAAAATACAGATTAGGACAATTATTTTCAAATGGGTCCTAGAACTTTTCTCAATCATTACAGACCTGAAGCTTCGCGTTCAACGACAAACGTCAGGCATAGAAAAATTTTAGGCTATAAAGCAATAAAAAGTAAATGAGCTTGTTGTTTTATAACTAGAATGCTTAACTATTCCTGTGTCATATGAAAGAAAATATGACACGCAGAAATCGAACGAAAATTATGCCAAGAAAATTCGGCCTTGCCGTTCTCGCAAACGTGAAGCTTAAATTCCCTATTAACACCGTGTTAACATCAATCCTTAAACTGTATTATTTTTCATACGATGGATAATAGACGACAAGTTTTCTTCTATAAGTTCTTTGTACGTTTGCATGGCGATAATACATATAATAGTTTTGTTTGTGGAAACACCACGTAAATTTATTACTGCAGTAATAAATTTACGTGGTGTTCCACAAACAAAACTATTATAAGTTTTCTTCTGTAATCATTTGGTTCAACGAGTTTGTTTACCGTCGCCGTTGTGTTTTCGTCGTACGAAGGAATACGTCCAGTAAATTGGGCGTGGCACAAAATTAACTTTCCCAAATCTTAACTCTCCCATATTATTTTTTGATATAACGCTGGATATGTTAATTTATGTTTTCTTCTTTTCAAATTTAGCATCACTGCAGAAATTGTGGGTTAGTAGTCTACAGTTGTATTCTTCTTGTATTCTCATTAAATTCTCAATCATATTGCATTCCCACGGCAGTTTTCTAAGGATTAAATTTTCATCAAAATTTGTTTCGTCGTAGATCAATATTCTGTGCTGAATGTACAGCCAAGACAGCGACCGTTGCAGGAACTAAAAAACCTGCGCGAGTTTGTGAACCATGTTACAAAGAGCTAAACGTTCCTGTTAGGGTGAGTATATACATTGAGAGCTTTCGAAATCATTTTAAAGTGTGACTTACCCTAAATGTAATTTTTGAAAAACTTTGGGCCTCCTGGGGAACGTCTGCCCCGGGTCCCCGCGCAAAACGTCTGCGAATTCAGACGTCATTTCCGACGCTCATTCTTCGCAAAGACGTCCGCGCTCGCAGATTACCGCGCAACAGACATTAGGATTTGTTGGCCTGGCATATCGTCAAGAGTAATATTTTTCAATGATTGTTTTTCTTCTTTTTTAGTCATATTCACTTAATTCAACGAATTCTTCATGATACACGCCATCAATGTAGAGAATATTTATTAATTCTTGCGTCCAGCGCTACCGTAGACTTTCGTCAAGTCGTTCGTCTTTGTTTTGAAACAACAAAAACGAAGGACTGTGCTTCGACGCTCGATCAAACTTTGAGGCCTATCTGGGGCAAGTCCGACTGTGCGATCGCGTGATGTGTTGTGGCGCGTGTATGAAGTGCGATGTTGATCTATCTCGCCATTTCTCACCAGCTTCGCCTTGAAATGCAGTCTGAAGTGAAGAATGCAGGTTGACCCATTTTAGATGCGCTGTGGAAACTTGGATGTGCCGTATTTTTACCATCGTACAAAAACAGAAGCCTTATAAGTACATATGACACGACATTTTCTTGACTGAAAGAACTCTTTAAGCTGCAGTGTAACTTATTTTTCAGTTTCTTGTTTTTATGGTTTGTTCTTGAGATATTTCAATTTGTTTGATATGTAAATGAGTGTAAATATGTCCGCTAATTTATGATGTCACTTTGGCTGCAAGCTCAACTTGCACTGCCGGTTATAAATCTATCAACTCTAAAAACTGTAGATATCAGTTCACGTTTTTCTCCAGTGTTGAATCACATTTACCAGTGAGTGTAGTTTGAAATTATCATCTTGGATGATAGCAGTGATATTCAACCATTTTGAAAAGCTTGCAACCAAAGTGACGTCATAAATTAGCGGACATATTTACACTCATTTACATATCAAACAAATTGAAATATCTCGGGAACAAACCATAAAAACAAAAAACTGAAAAAGAAGTTACACTACAGTTTAAAGAGTTCTTTCATTTAATAAGAAAATAAGAAATTTCATGTCATATGCACTTTAATTAATTAAACATGTATATCAAACTCGAACAATTTTACAGTAGAATGAATTGTAATTAGAAATAATTTATGTTTTCCACATTTTTACATACGTCCACTATAAACATAGATAATGAGTTATATTGATGGTTATTCTACTGAGTTTCCAAACCAACACGAGTAGATCATGTTGACAAGCTGTGAGGTTTGTGTTGTTGTCTCTGAGTCAAGCTGAAAAGTTTGCTGGACGCAATGACCGCGCGGAGGGAACTTTAGATTTGACTACGGCTATGAGATCTAGTACGACTACGAGATTTTCCCGTTAAATTTCTGTTACTTAAGACTTGCTATCGTCCTCTCTTTGGCATAGCACTTCTTTAAAACAACACTTGAACCAAACTACGTGCAGTTTTAACCTTTTTGGAGCAGATATTGAACGGAAAATTCTCGTAGTCGTACTAGATCTCGTAGCCGTAGTCAAATCTAAAGCTCCCTAATATTTCCACCCATATATGACTGAATTTCGTGCGTTTTCTGAAATAGATTTTTAGATATACAGCCTTACATTATACTGTAGATTATGTTTATGTAAATACCACAACTCGATCTCTAACTTGTTTAACCTAGCCTTCCAACAACTCAACTCTGTAGGGGCTGGAATAGGGGCTATCGCAATGTTTAGCATTTTTGAAAAGACATTGAATCATTTGAAGATAAAAAATATGACATAAGATTCACAAAGCGAATTTCAGTTACTAGAATATCAAACCTCCCTTCTGAATTCCATTTTCTAACAATGTTTTGGAGAAAAGCCTGAAAAGGATTTTGTTTGGGGGGGGGGGGCAAGTTAGTTGAGTCACCATGGGGGCTAGAGGGGCTTTGCCCTCACCCCCCGCCCCCAGTCATATAGTTAAAAAAGGCCCTGTCGCCTTAGACTGTCGCCTAGAAAGGCCTGAGTTTCGAAATATCACGCATTCGAACCGACTTGACCTCGTAGCTCAGTTGGTCGAGTATTGGACTAGGTCGCTGGTTCGATTCCCACCGTGGTAAAGCAAACTTTGCAACCTCGTACCCATTTTACCTCTGGGTTGCCACTAGGTTAGCACTATTTTCCATCCAGCAAACTGACCTGACGTCATTTTCGGAAGATGGAAGAAGGGCTATGTAACTAACCCAAACCTTACCCCTACTCTAACCCTAACCGCGACCCTAACCCTAACCAAATTAATAAAAAAAATGCACGGCACTGACGACTTTGCACATCACAAACATGTGCATTGTTAGATGCAAGAGACGGTGCAATAGGAAATTTTTCGCGGCGAGGAAGGAAAATATTTTATCCCAAGTGGAAGATCCCGGATGCTTGCAATGCATCATGGTAATGTGTTTTGGAGAAGAACTTCGAATTTACTTTTGAAATTGAGTTGAGAAATTTCAGGAAAAAATAGTTTTAAAATGAGTGGCGGGCTACCTAGGAGAATTGTTAAGGTAAGAATACAATAAATAAACTCTCGAATATCTGTAGTTTAAATCTGGTGAAGCACAGGGCTTTTGTGTTAATGTAACGCCGTGTTTTGTTTGTTTGAACTGCAGGAAACACAGAGACTGCTTGCGGAACCTGTCCCAGGGATAAAAGCAACACCTCACGAAGAGAACGCTCGGTATTTTGATGTTTTTGTCGATGGCCCCAAAGAGGTTGGTCTAATGTTTGTGTATGCGTGATGCAAGGTCCGGAAGTGTTAAAAGTTCACAGCAGATATGATATTAAACGATGCTATCAATGGATTTAATTGTCTAAAGTTTATTTTGTGGATTCGTGCCGTCATTTTCATCCAGTGTGAACAGTTACAGACAAAAATATTGTAGTGAAATTTTCATGTTTGTCAAAAGCAGTTGACAGGTTATAGAGGGGGGGGGGAGGTGTGTATATGAGCTGGGGCTGGCCCGAACTGCCCTGTAGAGATGTCCATTTAGGGTGGGTATGCATGCCGCTCGTCCAATTTTCAAAATAAGTAGTCACTGCATCCAAACGCTGCTATGTCACTTTCAGAATTTTGTTTTCCATGTCGCTGTCGTAATTTAGACAGAGTTTTTGTGTCCATTGTCGCTATTTTCATATAGCCATTTCAAGGCAATGTCAACTGTTGGAATTTAGCCTAACAGGCCTCGGTAAACCAGGCTGGCTTGAATCTTTGATAGGTCAGTTTAGCATTTTTGCTTCATGTGAACGAGGCAAGCTAGCCGACAGGCAAGAAATTCTTGCACGATTTTAAACAAATGCATTAAAATTGTTTTGACAATTTTTCCTTGCCAAAGAGCCTTGTTTCAAAGCTAGTCTCACGCCAGCTTTTGGAGAAGGAAGATTTGTTCGTGTGTATGGCGGCCAACGGAAACTCGACAAGTGTACAAGAAATATTTCTATGGTTTTGGCAAACAAACGTGAGATAATTGTTTGACAACATTCTGTGCCATGGGGGGTAACCCCCCCCTATAATCTCTCTAATCCCTCTTATAAAGTGTTCAACCCCACCAAAATTTTGCTTCGCTCCTCCTATTTTGTGTGAAAGTCTTTAACCCTAACGCCTACCCCCTGCCAAACCAGGGTGCATTCCATGTAAACTCTACGCCGGAGATACGCCAACATGTACGATCATTTACGCCAATACATCCGAGATTTTCAATTTTGGGGACTTAAATCCATGTTTTGATTTCAAATAGGTAATATGGTGATTCGTGTAGTTATACTGTCAATTTACATGTGGCCATGAAATCAAAATGAAAATCCGCCCTTGTTCTGTGCACACCAGCGACAAAATTTGTCAAGAAAAACGTGCTTGTCTGTAAAAAACCTGTTTGTTTTATAATTAAATGTATTTGTTTTTAGTCTCCGTTTGAAAAAGGCTGCTTTAAACTGGAGTTGTTTTTACCTGAAGAGTATCCGATGTCACCTCCGAAAGTCCGCTTTAATACGAAGATTTATCATCCAAATATCGATAAACTTGGTCGCATTTGTTTAGATATTTTAAAAGGTAATTGTACAGTATGTAAGGTAGATAGAGCTGCTCCCGATTAATCGATTATTTTTCCACAATCGATTATGAAACAGTAATCAGATCATCTATAACTTACACCACACAACGTGATGCGGGAATGGCTTACAGTAATTTCTTTCTGGATTTAAAAAATTGTGACAAGATTGTGATTGAAATATTAAACGACAAATTGATTCAAAACATTGTGGGTAATATCAATTTAATTCGCAGAGAGGAGATAGATTTCAAAATGAATCCAAATTTTCTGTTGGCTGTACGTTCTCTGAAAGAAAATTTTCACTTTAGATAAATGGAGTCCAGCTCTTCAAATTCGTACGGTGCTACTTTCAATACAAGCTTTATTAAGTGCACCTAATCCTGACGATCCATTAGCCAATGACGTTGCAGAATTATGGAAAACAAATGAGGCCAAGGCAATTGAAACTGGTAAGTATGGCCCGTGGTATGGTACTGTCTTACATTTCTGACACTGTATTTTTATTTTCACGAAGTTATGTTCATGCATAAATTATACTATAATAGCTAATTATGCATTCAGTTTAATTTCTACTCTGCCCCAAAGCGAGACAAACTTTTGCTAATTTCTTATCTGATTTTCATTTCGGGTTTCCCAGCGCTACCTAGCTTTTGGCTACAGAATTAGCTCGGCCTACAAATAATTATTTTACTGGGAAGGACAAATGTCTGGCCAAGCCAAAAATTGGTCGGACATTTCCCAAACAATGGACAAAGTAAAATTTTTCATATTTTGTTTTGAGAATTAGCACGATGTATTTTTTTGCCTGGTCATGTTAGTCCGCAGTGCAATACATCTAAAACTTAGTTTATATCTACCAGTCCTCATGCGTCAGTAAATTATGGTTCAAGTTATACATAACTTTAATTTCATATACGGAGGTGATGTAGATTTAGAATTAAATTTTACGGCTTAATGCAGCGAGAAATAGTTTGGTTTGGTTTCATTAATAAAAAATGTGTTAAATAAACAAAGTTTTTGAGATTGGAGATTTGACCAGCCTAAGTCGGTCGGTCACATGTCCGGTCATAAAAAACTTTGATCAGACAAAAGGTAAAATTTGGCCAGACAATGTCCGATGACCAGCACTAATTTGCAGGGGCCGGTTGTATAAAAAAGTGATTAAAGTTAACTATGATTAAGTGGAAACGTCATCTGATAAGAAGCACGTATTTGAAAATTAATCACTATTTAACTACGAAATAGTGATTAAAAAGTGATTAAGGGCCTGTTCATATGAT
The DNA here is from genome assembly GCA_902702795.2 of Paramuricea clavata. Classification (NCBI taxonomy): domain Eukaryota; kingdom Metazoa; phylum Cnidaria; class Anthozoa; order Malacalcyonacea; family Plexauridae; genus Paramuricea; species Paramuricea clavata. The sequence continues at coordinate 9,532 of CACRXK020009460.1, forward strand.
CCCGCTTACCGGGACGTCTCGCTTACCGATGATCTCGCCGCCTATCTATTTTCCTATAAAATTTTGCATTGTGTTCATATGGGAAAGCGAGCTGGCCCGCTTGCCGAGATCTTGTTTGAATTTGCCGAGATCATAGGTAGGCGGGATGAAAATTTTTCCATATGAACACGCCAGCCCGCTTACCGGGATGAAGTGAAACAAGTCTTGCCGGTTTAATTTAACACTTTTTACTTGGTTTTATGTTTGTTTTGTAAACAAGTATTAAATAACCACCTGAAGCAGTACTTTTTCTTGTAAATAAACGAAGAAAAACACTAAAATCGCCAAGTATTTGTGTTGCTTGACTGAAATGTAGAAGTTTTGCATACGCTAATTATAGAACTACAATGTAATTTCATCTCGGCAAGTGGGACGAAATACTCCATATGAACACACGGAAATATTCGTCTCGGTAAGCGAGACGTCCCGGTAAGCGGGATCATATGAACAGGCCCTAAGAGTTTTATACAACCGGCCCCAGGCTTGATTGGCTACTGACTATTTTGAAAGCCCTACCTCGCCTGATTACATACACCTCAACAATCAATATATAAAGTTCCTCAGATATTTCTCAATCATTTGCTTTATTTCAGCTCGACAATGGACTCACATGTATGCTGTGAATAAAAGCTGATGCTATATGACAGAATGTAGAATATGAACCAAAGATTTGTAGTAACTCTATTGTGATAATATAATCTAGGATCACAGCAGAAATGCACGTCATTTTTGCTGAAAAACACTGTTATTATCGCCCTGTAAAAATTCACACTGGGTTTTGTGACACTACCAGAAATTTTCGACACGATTGGTCCCACTCTTTGAATCCATTAACTCTTTGTTTTGACATGGTGCTGTGATTTTTGTCATAATTTATATAAGGCAGAAACGAAATTGTAAAAATTCTCACACTCCGTTCCCTTCAAGAAAAATTCATAACTTCATAGCGAGAGGGTGGTAAATGATAAACTAAGCTTGTATGCGTTTCTACAATTTCTGCGCTATGTAAATTAAATAGTAAAATCCTGGCGCCATATTGAATTAAGGAGCTAATTTATTCTGAAATTCTGGGCCATTTTGCCTAAAATGTCTGGTAATGATCAACTTGCAAAGTTAACTTGGACATTTTGTGATTTGATGCTCAAAGTCCTTTTCTAAAACATAACCAAACGTAGTGACGAAGCTATAAGCATCAACTGCATGGTTTCTTAATATTTACATCATTCAAACACGTAGAAATGTTTTTAAGTTTATTCGTTCATAGCAACCAGGTTCTTCAGAAATATTTTGACTCTCCTCTCTGGTTTAGGTCAATGAAATAAAAAGCCCGGTCGTATTGGATTCACGACATCGCCCAAATAGTTGCAAAAATAATTGAATGTCTCTCTTGACCATAGTCGTCATGATATATGATGTTCTGGAAATTGAATTCCTTGTGTTACGTATTTGTCTGAGTTCAATATGTGACAGTTGCTTATTTCTTGACTTGGTGAATGAACTTGTTCATTGTTCAACTACTTCAACACCACTACAGTCAGTTTGTTTCGTCTTTTAGCTCAACTGGCCAATCTCTACTGTACTATAGTGAGGTCATACTTGCCAAAATCGTAGCGCAAGCACTCATCTCTCGAGTTTAGAATGAGTTGTGTTGCAACGTCAGGTCATGAATGCCATTCGACCTGACATAGTATTCATTTACCTAAAACCAGAGTAGCGAGCGAAAATATGGCTGTAGAAATGAACTTTCTTTAGACTATTGCCACTAACCCCAAATATGAGTTTTGGTACGTGTGATAACAAGCTTGGAACAAGTTGTTAACAACTTGTAACAACTTTGTTGATATTATCAGGCTTGGTGCAAGGTTGTTCCAACAAGTCTGATACCGTCATGATATAACAATATTGTCACACCCTTGTGTCGTCAACCTTGTGAAATTCTTGTTATATCATTATTGTATCAGACTTGCTAGAACAACCTTGTGACAAGTCTGACAATGCCATCAAACTTGTTACAAGTTGTCAACAGCTTGTTTCAAACTTGTTACAACAACTGGGAACAAGCAGTGCGAACACAACTTGTTGAGAGTTTGTGAACAGATTTGTAACAACTTGTTATATCATGACTGTATTAGACTTGTTAGAACAACCTTGTAACAAGTCTGACAATGCCATCAAACTTGTTACAAGTTGTTAACAATTTGTTCCAAACTTGTTACAACAACTGGGAACAAGCAGTGCGAACACAACTTGTCGACAGCTTGTGAACAGATTTGTAACAACTTGTTTGCAGACCTGGAACAACTTGTGCGTTTTTACGTGAGTACACACACCAAAAGTCGTATTTGGGATTAGTGTCACATGAATATAGCATGACCATGCAGTTGTGATAGCTTCATCACTGACACAAAAATGTAACTTGTGGAAATCAAATTTTGTACCTTTATTCATGCACATAAAGGATATGTTTACATTCTAGCAAAATTTCTCGTACATTTTTAAGCCTGATCTATTTGAGTCAGTGGATTTATATACAATACTACAGGCGTAAAAATCTAACAGCTTGTAAACAAAATGTGTTCGCACTGCTTGTTCCCAGTTGTTGACAAGTCTGGGACAAATTGTTATCATCTTGTAACAAGGTTGATGAGGCCAACAGACTCGCAACAAGTTGTTCCAACAAGCCTGTTATCGTCTGCACGTAACAAGTTGTGTTCGCACTGCTTGTTCCCAGTTGTTGACAAGTCTGGAACAAATTGTTATCATCACATTGTAACAAGGTTGATGAGGCCAACAGACTCGCAACAAGTTGTTCCAACAAGCCTGTTATCGTCTGCACGAACAAGTTGTGTTCGCACTGCTTGTTCCCAGTTGTTGACAAGTCTGGAACAAATTGTTATCATCTTGTAACAAGGTTGATGAGGCCAACAGACTCGCAACAAGTTGTTCCAACAAGCCTGTTATCGTCTGCACGAACAAGTTGTGTTCGTAATGCTTGTTCCCAGTTGTTGACAAGTCTGGAACAAGTTGTTATCATCACATTGTAATAAGGTTGATGAGGCCAACAGACTCGCAACAAGTTGTTCCAACAAGCCTGTTATCGTCTGCACGAACAAGTTGTGTTCGTACTGCTTGTTCCCAGTTGTTGACAAGTCTGGGACAAATTGTTATCATCACATTGTAACAAGGTTGATGAGGCCAACAGACTTGCAACAAGTTGTTCCAACAAGTCTGATATGGTTGATGACAAATCTGATATGGTTGATGACAAGAAGCTCGTAACAACTTGTTACGAACAGCCTGTATTAGTCTTGTTGGAAGAACTTGTAGCAAGTCTGTTACCGTCATCAACCTTGTAACAAGGTGATAACAACTTGTTCCAGACTTGTCACAACAACTGGGAACAAGCAGTGCGAACA
>CACRXK020009461.1:0-19109 GCA_902702795.2 Paramuricea clavata
CATACTTCACAGCAGTAGTCAAAGTACGGACGAACAATAGTGTTATATATCAAAATAAGTGTATCTTGGTCAACAAATGGTTTGATCCGACGAATAGCAGAGATTCCTGCTGTAACTTTTTTGCAAATATTTTCGGTATTACTTTTCCAAGATAAATGCTGGTCAATTGTTACTCCTAAACAAACCGTTTGTTTACATTGCGGACTTGACTTCCCCTTTAATGTTACCTTGGATTGTTGACAAGCTAGAAACATGTTTACGTATTTCTTTAGTTTTTTTTTAGAAGAAAACTGAGACTAATAGGTACAAAGCATGCATCAGCAAAAATATATAGTTTATACCTTTACTAAAAAGGAATAAACTATGCCTGCTATGTACCTAAGTATATTTCCATCAACAATAAGTATTGATTAGTGATACATATTAGTGTAAAAATTCAGAATACTTATGAGCTAATACCAGAATAAAGATTTCTCCATCTTTACATGAGAGAAATTCATCCCGCTTACCAGACTAGCTCGGCTTCCATATTCAGTAAACAGCCCCCCAGCCCCCCTATTGGCTGTTATTCAAGGAAGAACACATTATGTAACAAGGCACTACAAGGCATTATGTAACAAGGCAACAAGGCACTACTATTAATTAAAGCATTTAAACACAGCTAAAGGATGATATCTACTGTATTTCTTAACACGTTCTATTATTTTCAGCACTCACATGTCATTTGTCAGCCTCATAGACAATTATGGGTGACATTCCGTGACAAACACAAATTTCGGTCAGGTTTGCCTTTATGCACCAGTCAATGTAAACCCCCGCCCCCCACCCCCCAACCGGGGAGGGCGAAAGAGCGAAATTGTCCCTGCCCCCGGGGAAAGCGTATTAATCAATGTCCCCGTATGTCTCTCAACCCCGGGAAAATAGTTTTGTATATATTTCATAGATCAGCAATAGAAAATCAAATTCATTTATGTTATTGTATTTAAACTTTTCTTGTAAAGAAAACTAAAACAGCAACACAGGGTATATATGTTAACCACTGAATCCAAATCTTCCCCGCATCGTCTACCGAAAGAGAAAATGTTGTCCAAGTCCCCCATCATCGGGGACATATTTACCATCAAAACTGACCACTTTTCCCGCTAAATCCCCGCCCCCTCCCCGGTTGGGGGGAGTTGGGCGGGGATTTACATTGACTGGTGCATTATCAACAGGTGTTGCAGACACAACATATGGCAAGGGTCGATCTAAAGTGTTATATAGAAAAGATATGATCATATGGGACGTAGATAACGAATCGTTTTAAAATATAAAGAAATTAGTTGCATTTTATAATACTAACAAATATGTAGTATTTACCATCGCCTGGAGATTCCATTGATAATTGCAAAGGCTCGTCTTCGCCATAAATCAGAAGCAAGTACCGTGCAAAATCACTTGTGTCTTCGTTGAGAATACAATAGATTCTTCTCTGGTAATCCACATCTCATGTACGTCCTTCTTTAATTTTATACGCACAAATCCTATCTCGACATGATCGGTATTATTCTTTATACATAAACACCATCACTGCACTGTAGACTTCAAATTGTCGTTTATTGCAAATAAATATTACGAAATGCTTAACAGCAGGTCAAGCTACATATTCACAGCCCAGAATTTCAGGAGTAAATGAATAATTTATGATGAAAATGGTTCGGATATTCGCGAACTTAATAGTAAAATATCCAAATGGCCATCCCGCCACGGATAACTGATTAAGCATTGGGGAACGGGAAGGTCCATTGTTTCCAAATGAAACACGGAAATGGATCCGCAGCAGAAAGCCACAAGGATAGGAAACAGAAGGGTGGGAGGGTGGGCGTTTTTACAACACACAAGAGTAAACAACACCCTGACGCAGCCCCCTCCTTCTCGCCCCCCCCCGCCCCCTTTTCCGGTCCTAATTTCTTTATCTTGCACTTTCTCTGTCTTGGCGATCAGCACAGAAAGAGCAGTTACAACCTGTAAACTAGGGTTTTATGCATTGTACATCATTATTTATTCATAAAACAACGTTAATTACTCAAATTCCATTAGTTAATCAGCTTCCGCGGCGTGTTTGGCCAATTTGAATAGTAAAATATCCAAATGGCCATCCCGCCACGGATCACTGATTAAGCATTGGGGAAAAGGAAGGTCCATTGTTTCCAAATGAAGCACGGAAATGAATTCCTCCGCAGTTCAGTTACTACTCGCTCCCAACACTACATCTCCCCCATATACCCAAACCCCCATTCTCATGTACCCAAACCCCCATTCTCATATACCAAACCCCCATTCTCATATACCCAAACTCCCATTCTCATATACCCAAGCCGCCATTCTCATATACCAAACCCCCCTGCTCAAATACCCTACAACCCCGCCGATTCGCATGTGCCACACACACAAACCAAACTATAATCTATTAAGCAAACAAACCGGCAATGGACAGTATGAAAAAAAATGCAAGTGAAAAGCGATAGGTGGACTAGCATGGTCAAGCGACAATGAACGCAGAGAATAACCCGGAACTGATGCCACAGGTCTGGTCCCCGGGAGAAACTTCCACCCAATGACTCGCTTCTTAAGACGCTCAGAAGCTGCTAACGGAACAAAGTTTAGCGAGTGGCGAGAGAAAAGATGAACAGAGAAGTAAATCCCCAAAGCACCCCCCGGAAGGACCAGAAAAGGGCAACAGTCCCGGCACAACTGCTAGAGTCGAACACAAAGAGCTTTAGATAGCCCTGGGAAAGTTGATCCCAACTAGCCAAGAAAAGAAGAAAGAACCCAAGAAATGCGAACGAAAACCAGCTAACGAGCGCAAACACAAGATCAGTACTTTCATACACACTCGAAAAACATATATTGCCCAAGAATTGGGTGATTCACGTATGGCAAGGAAGGTATACTGTTCTGAATCGCCAAAACATTGGCCCTTGTCTGTCCAATCCAAATGCAGTAAGCGCGTGCGCTCGGTCTCAAGCAATCATGTATTGCGAGATGCACCTCTTGCATTTGCAATGTTCGTGCTCAACCCCAAGCAATCATGGATTGGGTCTATTGGGAGATGCATTTCTCTGCTTGCCCAAACATATGAGCAACTGACAACTAAACAAATTCCGTAACTGCGAGACGCCGCTCCCGCGCATGCACTAAACTCATTGACAAATGATTTCCAAATTCAAATTCAATGGCTGCCATGGTTGGTCCCAAGCAATCATGTATTGTAAAATGCAAGCCTCTCATTCGCGAAACCCTGAACCTGTTTTTTCCAATCCTAAGTCAGTAGCGACTCTTACTCGGTCACAAGCAATCATAAAATTGCGAGATGCCCTTCTCTTATACGGCAAACACATTGGGCACTTAATTTGCCTTAAATCCAAATTCGATAGCTACTCGTGCTCGGTCTCCAGCAATCATACAATTGCGAGATGCAATGCTCTTATACACCAAACACATTGACCACTATGACTTAAATCCAAATGCAGTAGCTAATCGTGCTCAGTCACTCAAGCAATATTGGATTGTGAGATGCAATTCTCGCATACGCGAAACACACGAGCCTTTCCTTTCAATCCCAAGTCAATAGCTACTCGTGCTCGGTCACAAGCAATCATACAATTGCGAGATGCCCTTCGTCCATACGCCAAACTCATTGGCCACTTTGCCCTAAAGCCAAATTCAGAAGCTACTCGTGCTCGGTAACAAGCAATCATACAACTGCGAAATGCACTTTTCGTATACGCCAAACACATTGTCATTGGCCACATTGCCTTAAATCCAAATGCACTGAGCTAATCATGCTGGGTTTCAAGCACACCTGCATTGGAAGATGCACATTGCTGATACGACAAACACATTGGTCACGGTACCTTAAAACCAAATTCAGTAACGAATCGTGCTCGGTTGCAAGTAATCATGCATTGCGAAATGCACCTCTCTCATACGCCAAACACATTGGCAACTTTGTTTAAAATCCAAATTCAGTAGCTACTCGTGCTCGGTCTCAAGCAATCATGCATTGCGAGATGCCCTTCTCTCATACGCCAAACCCATTGGCAACTTTGTTTAAAATCCAAATTCAGTAGCTACCCGTGCTCGGTCTCAAGCAATCTAGAATCGCGAGATGCCCTTCTCTCATACGCCAAACCCATTGGCAACTTTGTTTAAAATCCAAATTCAGTAGCTACCCGTGCTCGGTCTCAAGCAATCTAGCATTGCGAGATGCACTTCTCTCATACGCCAAACCCATTGGCAACTTTGTTTGAAAATCCAAACTTCAGTAGCTACTCGTGCTCGGTCTCAAGCAATCTGGCATTGCGAGATGCACTTCTCTCACACGCCAAACCCATTGGCAACTTTATTTAAAAAACCAAATTCAGTAGCTATACTCGTGCTCGGTCTCAAGCAATCAGGCATTGCGAGATGCACGTCTCTCATACGCCAAACACATTGGCAACTTTATTTAAAATCCAAATTCAGTAGCTACCCGTGCTCGGTCTCAAGCAATCTAGCATTGCGAGATGCACGTCTCATATACGCCAAACACATTGGCAATTTAAAATCCAAATTCAGTAGTTACTCGTGGTCGGTCTCAAGCAATCTGGCATTGCGAGATGCACTTCTCTCATACGCCAAACACATTGGCAACTTTGTTTAAAATCCAAATTCAGTAGCTACTCGTGCTCGGTCTCAAGCAATCTGGCATTGCGAGATGCACTTCCCTCATACGCCAAACCCATTGGCAACTTTGTTTAAAATCCAAATTCAGTAGCTACCCGTGCTCGGTCTCAAGCAATGTAGCATTGCGAGATGCACGTCTCTCATACGCCAAACCCATTGGCAACTTTGTTTAAAATCTAAATTCAGTAGCTACTCGTGTTACGTCTCAAACAATCTACCATTGCGAAATGCACGTCTCTCGTACGGCAAACACATTGACAACTTTGTTTAAACTGTGATCCAAGTCAGTATGTATACCCGTGCGCGGTCTCAAGCAACCATGCATTGCGAGATGCACCCCTCTCATACGCCATACCCCTCTCATACGCCGTTTTAAACAACCTTGTTTAAAATCCAAATTCAGTTGCGATATACCCGTGCTCGGTCTCAAGAAATTATGCACTTGCGAGATGCACTTCTCTTACACGCCAAACACATTGGCAACGTTGGTTAAAATCCAAATTAAGTAGCGACTCGGGCTCGGTCGCAAGCAATCATGCAATTGCGAGAGAAACTTCTCTCATACGCCAAACCCATTGGCAACTGCTAAATCCATAGTAGGATTTGTGCTCGGTCGCAAGCAAGCAATTATGTATTGCGAGATGCCCTTCGGTCATACGGCAAACACAGTGGTCCTCTTTCGCCCAAGCAAATGCAATAAACTACGGAAGCTCGGAATGAAGCAATCATGCAGTGCAATTCGCTCCCGTCCCATACCATACGAAAAACAATACCCAATAACCATTTTATTAAAGGCGAAAATAATCACTATAGCCTAGCTATTTTGCTTTTCAAAATTTAATCTTGCGAAATACACGACCCGCTCGCGTAGAACATTAACAAAATTAACAATGCTAAATAAAACCAGACGGCAATCATTCATGCGTCGCAATCTCAACTGAACTAAAATAACCGAAAGCGAACTTGACGGGAAATAACCCCGCACAAGGACGGAAATACACATCAAATGAAGATATAATGTATAACATACAACAGAACTGTAACTAAAACCACAAGTGTAAGCGATCGTTAAACACACACAGAAAAGAGGCGGCCGTATATCCGATCAGCCGCCCACGAGTGAACCATGCATGCATGCTTTATACAACGAAAAATAACTTCGCCACACCGATCATATACTGCTAACAAAGCGATATAACTACCCAAAGGGCAAAAATCTTAACTAGACCCGCAAAAAAACACGCTACAATACAGACAAATACCCGAATATGAATAAAAGAATCACGTCCAAGTCCAAGTTTGATGCCTGAAGCTGTTCATTTTCAATTGGATCATTCACCGGCGAAACTGGTTCATTCTGAGGCGGAGCGGAATCAAGATCAATCGGTTGGGCAACAGCACATGCATTAAGTCGCAAGTACCGCTTCTTGTAACGTGCAAGGAGGTCGAACAGGCGTGGAGCCATGCTGTAAAGTCCGTAAATTTCTTTATCTTGCACTTCTCTGTCTTGGCGATCAGCACAGAAAGAGCAGTTACAACCTGTAAACTAGGGTTTTACGCATTGTACATCATTATTTATTCATAAAACAACGTTAATTACTCAAATTCCATTAGTTAATCAGCTTCCGCGGCGTGTTTGGCCAATTTGAATAGTATCTGAAACAAAACCAAATCACATATTATTCAAAAGTTGTAAACACTGTTGCATATATACATTTAATAGGCCAATTTAAACTCGACTATGAAGAATATCAAAAACTAAAGGTCATGTTTCAGTTTATAAACCCAGACTTTAGTTTTATAAATATAAACATTAATACGAAGCCAATGATTCAATGAAGGCAAATTTTGCCCTAAATACTCGGTCAGAACCTCAGAGATGTATTCTAGCACACAATTAATCTTCTCTCACAGTTTAAAACAAACAGTAATACTAACCTTCGACAAATTGTGTATAAATCTTATCGAATTTAACCATTTTGCCACAGATTTTGCCAAAAATATTTCTTAGACGGACAAAGTAATATTATGGACACTCCTTGCGTGAAAATGTTAATTTGTCCCGAAGTTTGAATAAATTAATCCAAGATTGCATTATTTGCATAATAATGTACTTGTCATTGACCAATCAGAATACATAGAAGACCGGCCGGTGCCAGGGCCTTTTCCCGCCTTCCCAATGACAAAAAGGGAAAAGCCCTGGGAACGAGGTTGGACTACGAAAAAAACAGAAAAAGGGGGATTTAAGACACTTGGCCTACAGGCCAGTGTAATAAAGTTCAAAATGCTGTTGTAGTGTTGTTTACATTTGCTATTTTTAGTAATTTTGTCAACGAGTGTAAGCCAGTCAGAAGCCCCCGTTTCTATACGAGCGCTACTACCAAGAAAGCCTATAGTTCCGTGCATGCCCTCCTTTCTTCGCGCCGCCCGTAACCCAGGAGGGCCTGTTCGCAGGCTAGAAAAGTTCGTGTCACCAAACACATTTAGAAGATATGACAAGTGCATTATGCCACCTTTACCCCAATGTGGCGCCATCTTAGCCCTTTTACGAGTTACAGGAACAATCGCAATTGCGCAACCGTTACTGAATGTTTTATACAAGGATCCTATTAAAAATGTTTATCTAGTGATTATATACAAGAAAAGAAAGTATTTTCAAAAATACTTATGTATTAAAAATGTTACATGAAATGTATCTCACGAGTGAGCGAAGCTAACGAGTCCAAGATATTGGTAACACGAAAAGATAAAGTTTGTATCTTCAACCAACCATTTTTAACTATGTAACTGGGGGGGGGCAAAGCCCTAGCCCTCGTGGTGCCCTCCCCCTCGACCATTTTGCCCCCTCCCCCCGTGTCAAAGTCCCTTTTCTCTAAAATATAAGCAACATATTGTGAGAAAAATGGAATTTGGAAGGGAGGTTTGTTATTCTACAATATTGGACATAACTGATTGAGACTATTCCCCTATAGTGAGTATAGAAAATTCACATATTTTTATGATAAACTCCATGTTGAATCATGTTGCACTTCTTAAGCCCCTGCTACCCCAACTCAATGTTGAACTTCTGTCATGGTATATTACAAAAGTTGTTTCAGCGTTGTTTATAATATTGAACTGGGGGGAGGGGGAGACAAAGTTTGTTTTGTTAGTGTTCAATAACTTTGTCGTATTGGCTGGAATGGTCTCAAGGCAAGGGTTTTGTCCAAGATTGTCTGGTAACTGAAATTTGTTTTGTAAATCTTATGTCTTTTATCTTGTTTAATTATAATGAAAGATGCTATACAGTCCGATCTGCGCATGTGCACAAAGGCGCTCTCTTTTTATTATAAAAACAGTTTATTTAGGTTTTTATTTCATTTTATGTTCTTGCAAAGCTTGATTGTTGTGTCTTGATAATTTATTATACTCTAGAATCATGAAAATATAAATAGTTGTCGAATAAAATTCAATATTTTGGATGCCGAAATGTAAACAAAACCTTTGTTTACATACGGACTGTACCACATCTTTAACAATTTTATTGAGAATTCTACAAAGTTTTATATATATTTCAACTTTACCACATAAAAGAGTGGCGAGATCACCACAACAGTATAAAAAACAATTACTGTGAGGCCCTATTTTACAAATACTATATAAATATACAATACATTAACATAACTTAATTTACGAGAACAAGTACAACTATCAGGAACAACAAGAGGAAGGAGTAGCAAGACTACGAGCAGCGTTACATTTCAAGCAGATTGATTTCCAAGTCCGGGGATTTTCAGATTCATAGTTCATATTGATAGCAGTGATGTAATATCTGTAAAGTAAATATTTAAATGTGGACAAAAAAAGAGACTGCATGATGTTTAAGTTCATTAGGAAGAATGTTCCATATTCTTGTTGTTCTGTTGATGGAGGAGGTCTGGTAGGTTACAGTCTTGCATTTCTTAGTACGGAACAAGATAAGGTCTGGAATGCTTGCTGCTCTCGTTTTCCTTTCATTGCCAAGATTTCTTGCTGGTAGTACATCTTTGTTTGCATAGATCAAACCATTACTCATTTTGAAAAAATGTACCAAATCTAAATATTCGTGCCAGAATCTAATCGGTAGTAAATTGGAGGCTATCAAACTTTCTTTGTAGGGTACCATGCAAGTACTTAACTGAAGAGGCGGTCTATCCACCAGAGGCCGCGGAAGCACCTCGAAAGTGGGGGCACTGACCAGAAAGGGCACTTGAGTCAGCAAACATTGTAAATATGTTAAACTGAACATAAACACAACCACAATTTGTTTTTACATTTTTTTATCAATTAATGCAACTTCATTCAAAATTGCCAAAAAATCTAACTTTTCGGTCGTTTTTGATAACAAAGTGTTTAAGTCCAGTCCTTGTTTACATGCATAACAATAAGACAGGGCATTTGTAGACTTCTTAGCTTAAGGGGGCATTTATAATTCCTCTTTAATTGCTGGAAAAAAGGACACATTTTCTTCTTACACAAAAAGTGTGGGGGGGGGGGAGAAAGCCTGCCACCAATGCCCCCTCCCCCCTGGTTCCGCGGCCTCTGGGTCTACAGTATATTGTAACGCTGTATATCCAAAATCTAGTTTTCAGAAAACGCACGAAATGCAGTCCTTGAGGGTGGAAAAATACAAGATTTTTCTGGGGGAGAATGCCCCCTGGCCCCACTATTACATACGACACCACACCAAACTTTCTGTCACCAACAACCATCTGTCATCTCTCCACACTCATTATAGTATGTTCCTTTTGTTGACGCCCAACAACCGCCCCCCCCCCCTTCACGGACAAATTCTTAAAAAGCCCCTGTCTTCAGTGCCACCCCCGGTGCCAAAATTCAGTATTTCAATCACGAAAACGAGGCTGTATGGCCAAGACTGGACACTTTCCAGAAGCGTGTATTCTTAGAATGATTCTGAACTAATGAAATACCATTTCGAGTTGTCCTCATGTTTGTGATATCAACCACTTTGTGATATATTCACATGTTGGTGGATATTATAATACTGTAATGTAATTATTGTTACTCGTCTAAGTTGGAATTCCCGTCGTTGCGTTAATAAATGTCAAAAATACCATTCCAATAATAAGCCCATGGGCTTATATTCTGGGGAGAGAGGGGCTTATATTCGAGGGGAGGGGGGGGGGGGTGCTAAGCGTTAGTGAATACTGTGGACTTATACACAGGGAGGGGGCCGGGGGCTTTGCAGGCTAAATCGAGACCAAATCTTGACGAAATCTGTTGAAGACATTTATAAACTCATTTCATCTGAATTGTCTTGATAACTCAATGAGTTTTCATAATGAATTTTAAAGGCATTCAGTGATGTAACGAAATCAATGAACCACTTTACATATGCTGTAACTTAAAGTGAATAAAAAGTACTATCACTCAAGCTGAATGTAAGTTTGCTAGTTTCTTTCCTCTGGTTTTCTCTGTGCAGTAGATCTCTAGCCAACGAAATCAATTCGCACTGGGAAGGTCCTAGAAGAAATGTTATAAGCCATTAAAATTTACATATGTTTTTGACAAACTAAAAAGTCGTATGGTTATAGCTGTACTCCAATTTGTTCAGTCAGTACATGCATCCTTCGTGATCGCAACAAGGAAACGCGCATGCAATTTGGTTGCATGGCGCCGGCCTCTCATGTAAATTGTAAACATAGTATACGGTACGCTAAATTCGACTGCTATCTAGCTGTTTTGGAGTCATTCTTGTCGCATACTGGTATAAGACAAAATCAATTGTCCAAACAGATTATTTTCGTGAGCAGTCAGTCTCAACTGCCCCGTTGCAGGAAGGACGGAATATATATACAAGAGTACATATATAATCTTATATCTTTCAATATGTCAACAAGTTGTCAAGTTGTGTTGTAACAATCTTGTTGATATTATTAGACTTGTTGCAAGGTTGTTCCAACAAGGTTTCGGTTACGATTCTTGCATAACAATGCAAGCACCCAAACCAGCCGTCAACAACCGACAGCTTGTGAACAGATTTGTAACAACTTGTTTGCAGACCTGTAACAATTAACTTGAGAGTTTTTACGTGTGTAGTGCCAATGACCTCTTTCATGCAGTATCATCTTTGCTAAATCTCAATATTGTCGTTCATAATACGCGAAGGGAAACATCGTCTTATCTTCTATTTATTAGTCTGGTGGATCAACTGACTGCGTCTCTTGTATCCAGTAGTGTGAAAGTGCACGAGCCGTCAAATAGAGTTTCATACAAGATGTCAATATTTGTAAAAGAATGTTGTGTATTACCCAACGAATTATTACGTATTGGCAATGAATTTAATTCATTTTGAGAAGGTTTATGAATTATGTTATGGTAAAATTAACTACGATTTAAGTACGCGAAAGTATAATTAGCCGTAATTGTATCGATAGCCGCTGTCGTTTCGTGTTGCAGTCAACTAGTTACTAATATCAATATTGAATTGACGAAAAAATGGGTATAGGTTTCAGAAAATGATGATCAATTTCAGTAATGTTCACAGTCAGGATTATATAAATTTACCACCAGATACAACTCGTACAAGGCTTCTACGCTATTTTCTTACTCTGACAAATGCAAGTTGACCATCATCATGATAGCGCTTGGGGAAAGCGAAAATCCCCTTTTACGCAACTGACTATTTGGAATTTTAAATAATTTTACTTACCACCGATCGGTTTCGGGTAGCAAGGTGGACAGCTGGGTCCATATAAACGTAATACAGTACTGCCTCGGGTAGAACGCATATTAGCTGGTTTAAAGTTGGTTAATTTTCCAAGAAATGCTATACAAGCTAGCTTTCATATTTATAATTTGCATTGCGTATCAGATTTGTCTTGTATCAAATTACAAGATCGAGTGGTCATGTGACCCACATTTTTTCGTTTGAAAATCAGCGTTGATCATGCATGGAGATAAATTCAGAGTTATAGACTCTAGTCGTGTCACTTGAACTCGAGTCGCAATTTTTATGACTTGTGACTTCTTAATCAGATTAACATGAACTTGTCACTTGACTTAGACTCGAACGAAACGATTTGTGACTTGAGTGAATGAACTTTATTTAAGCACGGAGGGCCAGGCTTGTCATATATATATATATATATATATATATATATATATATATATATATATATATATATATATATATATATATATATATAATTTCGCTTACCTCAAAATTCCGCAACAGTCTGTTTCATCAGTAAAGAATCATCAGGCGAAACAGACTGTTGCGGAATTTTGACGAATGCAACAGACTGTTGCGGAATTTTGAGGTAAGCGAAATTCTAAATTTGCTCTATCTTTATGATATTGAGCACTCTTTGCGTTTCGTATTCATAAACCTACTCGTATATATATATATATATATATATATATATATATATATATATATATATATATATATATATATATATATATATATATATATATATATATATATATATATATATATATATATATATATATATATATGGTATATATTGAATTCCGTACAACTGCTCCATTATAATCGAAACCATTATATTATTTTCAAAAATTGGTGTTTGGTTTACTTTAGGGATGACAAAGTTGTAGTCATGACCTCGTGTATCATGACTGTGATTTAAGTTAGCTTGATTAAACGGCCGTGAAAGATAAGATGGGCCTAATTTATGGTTCTATTTTCATGTCACGCAGTCACGAAATATAAGTGGTTAGGAGGTTGGGGCTCTGGGTTAGGGATTGGGTTAGGGAGTAGTTTGTTAGTCGTGAGTCATGACCTCGTGTATCATGACTGTGATTTAAGTTAGCTTGATTAAACGGCCGTGAAAGATAAGATGGGCCTAATTTATGGTTTTATTTTCATGTCACGCAGTCACGAAATATAAGTGGTTTAATAGGAGGTTAGGGCTCTGGGTTAGGGATTGGGTCAGGGACTAGTTTATTTCGTGATTGCGTGACATAAAAAGATAACCCAATTTCTAGAATATTTTGAACATTACTAATTAGACAAGATTTTTGTTTCATTCGCCTATCTTGAATTGGACTCGCAAGAATGACTTGTTTCCAGCGCGGGTCAAACATAAAATCGTAAGTTCGTAAATCTGGTCCTTCACCGTCACGTGTGTATTGTATTTTTGCCAAATCCGCCAGTAGCAATTTCCAATTTACCCTGTTGTTCGAGTCACGGATAGTAACTTTCTCAAAACATTAATTGTTATTGGTTAGGGACCATTCATTATTTATGACCGGGGGTGGGCTGGCAAAATTCAATTAATAACTAAACAAAATGTCCTGACCCGCCCCCTTCATCACAAAAAATTCAATGACCCCCTTCACATGAATTCTTAAAAATAATAACCTAAATGTACAGTGCTGATAATAATAAAATAAATGTACAGTGCTGTATAGAAATGCGCTCTTTAAACTTGTTCGGTAAAAGGCATCAGCTCTTTCATTTACTTGTGCTCTCAACAATTAGTATGCATGCCTATTTAACCCATTAAGCTGCAGAGTTTCCTGTTGACGAGTAAAATCGTCTGGCGTTAAACAAGTAAAAAAATAAGTACTGGGGCGCAATGGGTTAACTAGAGACATTGTATGATTTTTTAATTTTTTAGGCTAAAGCTGGGGGTCATATACCATTTTTCGGTGACTAAAGGCGGTTTTCCAGTCCTCGCACGAAGCTCCTCGCAGCTCGCTGCGAGTGCTTGCATCTAATTAAACTGAACTGTTTAGCATTGTGATTGTATGAAAGTGCTCATGCATCACTCGCAGGAGCTTCGCAAGAGCTTCGCAAGGAGCTTCGTGCGAGGACTGGAAAACCGCCTTAAGAGTGTAGTTGCTTGAAGATGCTTGAGCCGAAAAAAGTTGCTCCAAACGCAAAAAGTTGCTCAAAAGTTGCCGAGCACAATTGGGACATGGCTAGCAGAGCTTCGAAGGCCAAAGGCCCGAGGAAATTTTTTAATTTAGAGTCTCTAAAATACCATTTCCTGGACTTTGGGGAAGATTTGACAAAGTTCTGATGGTCAGAAAACAGCATTTTAGTATGTCGAAATTTACAATTTAGTAGCACTAAATGGGCGAAGGCGTATTTAATTAACTATATCAATATTGGATAAGTTGCAGGAAAGTATGAGAAATATAATCTTCATTCTTTGCAGTTTGTCATGGGTAATGTAGCCACTTAAAATTAATCAATTGTCGGTATTTTAAAAGGTATATTATTTAAATGATTCTGCATGATTTTGGAAAAAGAATGATTAGCATGAATGAGAATGAAAAAGAATGATCTGCATGATTTTGGAAAAAGAATGATTAGCGGTTGCTACGGCCCTGCATGGGTTAGGAATAGGGTTAGGGTACTACGTCAATGAACTACAAAGACCGCTAAACAGCTAGTGACTCGAACATTTGACTCAGGCTCGGATTTGACACGGCAAACCAACAAACTCCTTACTAAATAAAACCATGTATAAAATACCTAGTATAAACTATGATATACCAAACTTTCCCTGGACGTAATGTTCCTACATCACTTACTTGTTAATTATCTTTTTTAATAAAATGTACATAATTGGAATGTGAAAAAAAATTATGGCAAGTTCATGGCAAAAGTTATGAAGGTAGATGTTCGATTATTTTTCGTATTCGCTGCGCGCATTGCATTTTGGGTATTTGTGCATTGCATTTTGGGTCTATCTGTTGATTAAAATTCAGAATTTTGCTAGCTATATACATGAATTAGATTTGCTGCTTTGCTCGCTCCCTGTGGTAGTAATAATCGTTACATGTCAAATTTTTCTCCACTATAATAAATAACTTGACCCCCTCTTCTGAACTAATATTTTTAGGTGGCCCCCCTTTTTCAGTCAAAAATACCTCATGACCCACCCCCTTTTTTGCCAGCCCGCCCCCAGTCATAAATAATGAATGGTCCCTTAGTTGGGCAAAAATAGAATACGCACGTAACGGTGAAGGGTCAGATTTATGAATAAACGTTGATTAACATAGATAATGAGTAGAGTAACACGACAGCTTATTGTAGAATACTACCTACACTGGACCACCACGTTTGAGATATCTTTTTCAGGTAGTTCAGACACAAACCACGACAGCTTATTGTAGAATACTACCTACACTGGACCACCACGTTTGAGATATCTTTTTCAGGTAGTTCAGACACAAACCACGACAGCTTATTGTAGAATACTACCTACACTGGACCACCACGTTTGAGATATCTTTTTCAGGTAGTTCAGACACAAACCACGACAGCTTATTGTAAAATACTACCTACACTGGACCACCACGTTTGAGATATATTTTTCAGGTAGTTCACACACAAACCACGACAGCTTATTGTAAAATACTACCTACACTGGACCACCACGTTTGAGATATCTTTTTCAGGTAGTTCAGACACAAACCACGACAGCTTATTGTAGAATACTACCTACACTGGACCACCACGTTTGAGATATCTTTTTCAGGTAGTTCAGACACAAACCACGACAGCTTATTGAAGAATACGACCTACACTGGACCACCACGTTTGAGATATCTTTTTCAGGTAGTTCACACACAAACCACGACAGCTTATTGTAGAATACTACCTACACTGGACCACCACGTTTGAGATATCTTTTCAGGTAGTTCAGACACAAACCACGACAGCTTATTGTAGAATACTACCTACACTGGACCACCACGTTTGAGATATCTTTTTCAGGTAGTTCAGACACAAACCACGACAGCTTATTGTAGAATACTATCTACACTGGACTACCACGTTTGAGATATCTTTTCCAGGTAGTTCAGACACAAACCACGACAGCTTATTGTAGAATACTACCTACACTGGACCACCACGTTTGAGATATCTTTTTCAGGTAGTTCAGACACAAACCACGACAGTTTATTGTAGAATACTGCCTACACTGGACCACCACGTTTGAGATATCTTTTTCAGGTAGTTCAGACACAAACCACGACAGTTTATTGTAGAATACTGCCTACACTGGACCACCACGTTTGAGATATCTTTTTCAGGTAGTTCAGACACAAACCACGACAGTTTATTGTAGAATACTACCTACACTGAACCACCACGTTTGAGATAGAGTATCTTGCTGACAAGTTGTTAGAACAGCATTGCCACAACTTGTTAACAAGGTTGCTACAAGCCTGTTGAGGAAATATCTTGTTGACAAGTTGTTGGAACAGTATTGTCACAACTTGTTAAAAAGCTTGCTACAACCCTGTTGAGGAAATATTTTGTTGACAAGTTGTTGGAACAGCATTGTCACAACTTGTTAACAAGCTTGCTACAAGCCTGCTGAGGAAATATCTTGTTGACAAGTTGTTCGAACAGCATTGTCACAACTTGTTAACAAGGTTGCTACAAGCCTGTTGAGGAAATATCTTGTTGACAAGTTGTTGGAACAGTATTGTCACAACTTGTTAAAAAGCTTGCTACAACCCTGTTGAGGAAATATTTTGTTGACAAGTTGTTGGAACAGCATTGTCACAACTTGTTAACAAGCTTGCTACAAGCCTGCTGAGGAAATATCTTGTTGACAAGTTGTTCGAACAGCATTGTCACAACTTGTTAACAAGGTTGCTACAAGCCTGTTGAGGAAATATCTTGTTGACAAGTTGTTGGAACAGTATTGTCACAACTTGTTAAAAAGCTTGCTACAAGCCTGTTGAGGAAATATTTTGTTGACAAGTTGTTGGAACAGCATTGTCGCAACTTGTTAACAAGCTTGCTACAAGCCTGCTGAGGAAATATCTTGTTGACAACTTGTTGGAACAGCATTGTCACAACTTGTTAACAAGCTTGCTACAAACCTGTTGAGAAAATACCTTGTTGACAAGTTGTTGGAACAGCATTGTCACAACTTGTTAACAAGCTTGCTACAAGCCTGCTGAGGAAATATCTTGTTGACAAGTTGTTCGAACAGCATTGTCACAACTTGTTAACAAGCTTGCTACAAGCCTGTTGAGGAAATATCTTGCTGACAAGTTGTTGGAACAGCATTGGCACAACTTGTTAACAAGCTTGCTACAAGTCTGTCGAGGAGACATCTTGTTGACAAGTTGTTGGAACAGGATTGTCACAACTTGTTAACAAGCTTGCTACAAGTCTGTTGAGGAAATATCTTGTTGACAAGTTGTTGGAACAGCATTGTCACAACTTGTTAACAAGCTTGCTACAAGCCTGTTGAGGAAATACAGTATCTTTTTCAGATAGTTCGGACACAAACCACGACAGCTTATTGTAGAATATATCCTAAAATTCTTCTTAAATTACATTTCTCCGTACAGGTGACATTATGGGCTCCTCCATCAGCGGTATAGAAAAGTTACTCAAAATGCCGTACGGATGTGGTGAACAAAATATGATAAACTTCGCTCCGAGCATGTTCATACGAGCCTATCTGGAGAGTGTCGGTCAGCTTACATCAAGTATCAGAGAAAAGTCGATAAAATTCATGACGTCAGGTAAGTCTGATAGCAACTTCGTACCTACAGTTGAAATTCACAAACGATTTGTAAACAAAGCCTCCGATTGGACTATAAGAAAGAGGGAAGCACCAATCCAGCTGCTCAGACTATTTGATTGGTTTCCCTCTTTCTTATAATCTAATTAGGGCTTTGTTTACAAATTATTTTTTGAATTTCAACAGTGTAATTTGTTCGCGTCGGTTGCAAATTGCTCAGAGCAATCTTCCTATCAAAATTGCAATATTGTGAGACAATATTGCAATGTTTGCTTGCAGAGAACATCCAGTTTGACTGTAATTTGTGCACGGCCAAGTTGAGCTCATTGTATTTTCGTATAATGAAGTAATCGTCCAATAGGGATAGCTGAGATGAAACGTGCAACCACGATGAATAATATCTAATGAAGTTGAGACAGTTCTCGCATTCTCAAAATTGCATTACTTTTCATAAGATACAGAAAACGTTTGGGAAGAAATATTCATGCTACTATGGTAATGAGAAAAGATAACGGATTTCCGCATACTTATAGCCACGGCGATTTATGGCTATAACGGACAGCGGATTTCGCCATGCGTTATACAGCCACGGCGGTTTGTGCCTATAAAAGATACTGGATTTCGGCATACTTACATATAGCCAAGGCGGTTTGTGGCTATAAAGGATACTGGATTACGGTAACCCTTATAGCCACTGAAGAGATCATTTCGCTGGCCTCAGAGTGACAAAACATAACAAAGCAATGGCTGTACTAACACTAACTCTACTCCATACTCTAACCCTAATCCTTACCCTAACCCTAACCTAACCCTACTCTAAATTTGTTTCTATAAACCAATCTTGAAGAAAAAAGTTTTGACGAAATGTCATTCTGAGGTCAGCGAAATAGTTGATGCCTATAGCCACTGCAGTTTGTGGCTAGAAAGGGTACCGGAATATTACATACTCGAACCGACCTAACCGCGTAGCTCAGTTGGCAGAGCATTGGGCTAGTATTCCAAAGGTCGTAGGTTCGATTCCCACCGTGGCCAGGCGTATTTTTCAAGCCTACCCAGTGTGGATATACACTCAGAGTAACATCACAAGCATCATATTCACCTGAGTACATTACACCAACACAGAAAAAATCAAGGATACCGGATTTCGTCATACGTATAGCCACGGTAGTCTGTGGGTATTTTAAAACTGTCTGTACCAGTGTGGGTAGTACCAATGTGAAAATGCTGTGCTGAGTGGTTATATTACTACCTTAAAAAATAAGCAGAAACTCGACGTTTCTGCTTATTTTTTAAGGTAGTAATATAACCACTCAGCACAGCATTTTTGGTGGGTATTTTACCATACTTTAGTGCCACAGCGGTTTGTGGCTATACAGTGGAAGATACAGGATTTCGCCATACCTTACACCCACGGCGGTTTGTGGCTATATTAAGGATTCCAGATTTCGGCATACCTTATAGCTACGGCGGTTTGTGGCTGTGAAAGATACTGGATTTCGGTATTCGCTATAGCTTCGGCCGTGTCCGGCTATAAAGGACACCGTGTTCGGGCATACTTATAGCCAGGGCGGTGGCTACAAAGGATACCGAGTTTTGGCATACATTTTAGCCGCGGCGGTTTGTGGTTATAATGGATGCCAGATTTCGAATTTTGGTATTCTCGTGAAGCACTTCCATTATGTACCAAAATCCTGTAATGCTCATGAGCAATGCTTATGAGCACAGAGCATGATTTTCGTGTATACATACAGGGTGTCCCAAAAAACCAAAACTATTGAAATAACGTATTGTTAGAATTTGAATGCCCTAGCACTAAGTTGAACGCAAAAATGCGTACAATATTGACAGGGTGCGTATATTAAATATTGACTTGTTAAGAAATTAAATTCT
>CACRXK020009462.1:0-19108 GCA_902702795.2 Paramuricea clavata
AACCTCGTTCCCAGGGTCTCTCCGTCTGTCATCTGGGAGAGACCCTGGCTGCGGCTGGTCACGTGCCTCCCAGATTATGGGAGGTAAATTTAATTGTAACTGTGAGAGGGGTGGGAAAGGAGAGTGTTTGTAGCGTTTTAAAATTGCAACTTTGGGTGATGAAATTTACTGTAAATTTGCAACAAGAAATCGTAATTATAAAGAGAACTCTTTGAATTAATATTTATGTCGTGACGTTCTACTCTATAATCTGGTGTCGAGTTACAATTCAAGCAAGTTGGATCAGATTTCATTATAGACTTGCCAAAGAAAGCACGCTTGCCGCTTGTGCAGCGTGGCAATATTAAACTGTGATTAAACCTACAAGAAAATATATATCTCTAGACCGAACAGTGGGGTTGTTATTTATTTAGTATTAAAGTTTATCCTGATACTCGGACCAAAAGAATTTATTTATTGATGAGATGTGGAATTGCAACGAAATAGCGAGATCTTTTGATTTCCGAAATATCGCCAACTGTATCCAGATTGTTGATCTATATAAAGGCCTTATCAAAAAAACTTAAAGCCCGTCAAAAGACTATAAAATTGGCCCTTGGCATTGCTGAAACCAACGATCATGGTATATGTCAAAGTATAGCTGTCTGTTGAAAATCTACGGTATTAAAATCATACACCAAAGATAAGTCAAACGACAAATTATATGTCACTATATTATACATGTCTTTCAATGAGCACTGTTTAGTAGTGTTCACCACCTTTATAAATTTTGTAAACAGCTTTCGTTTTGACATGAATAAGCTTTAATTTTTTGCTTTATATGCATTCTTAATATATACAAGTGAGATTTAAATTTTTGCTTTGTGAAATAGAATACCGTTATTTTTTAATGGACAGCTTGCATCGTCTATATCATATCCAGGATTGCTTGTGTGTAAACGCATTATTCACTATATGACATTGACACTATCAAATAAATATAAGTAGCAAATGATTAATGAGTTAGAGATAAACAGGTGATTCACAATGAAAACTTTAAAAATGTTAGTAGAAGTAGAAAACTCGAAAATTTATGTCTATTCGTATGACGCCAAATGACGGTCTGTGCGCATCTGACACTGTAAATTTGTGATATAGATTATAGTATATTAGCACAATATAATGATTAATAGAGACCAAGAAAAAGGCTAAAGGCTTACTATAATTACCGAATACGAATTTATGTAGTAAATCCAGATAAATCAATGACTGAAATTTCCTCTATGCTTATGGACATTTCTCTGTTCGGCTATTATCAAATGTTTACATTTGCTAATATTTGGGCCAGTCCTAGACAATACTGTTTCTTTTAAAAATCTTATAAACAAGACGCGTAGTAACAAGTGAATCGGTGCAAAGCGTATCAACGTTTACAAGAAAGGACAAATGTAATGGCCTATTTTAAAAACATTACAACAAACGTTTGTTATAACCGCGCTCGAGTGTGAAGAGAGCATGCATTGAATAACAACACGAGAGAGCACTGCGAGTAACGATTTGCTTGGTTTCTTGACTTGACTGTAAGTAAGAATGTAACAATGTTCATGTAAATTCAAAGCAAAGAAAATAAACAAAAATTAGCAAGTATTTTGAACGTAATAATTCGCAAAATCTATGTTTTTAACGAATATCCCACTGGAAGCATGTTGATGTAATTTGATACTTTCCCCACACCCCCTCAGGCGCTAAATTTTTGATGAGGCACGTGACCAGCCGCAGCCAGGGTCTTTCCCAATGAAAGATCCTGGGTACGAGGGTTGACGTCAATGCTTCCTGTGTGAGTCAACGCTCTATCGAAAACCATAGGTTTCCTCCGAGTACTCCGAATAGGCAACTCCAGCTTTTAGTGGGGGATGGGAAGTGAG
Organism: Paramuricea clavata; assembly: GCA_902702795.2. NCBI lineage: Eukaryota > Metazoa > Cnidaria > Anthozoa > Malacalcyonacea > Plexauridae > Paramuricea > Paramuricea clavata. Next base: position 1,905 of record CACRXK020009462.1, read on the forward strand.
GTATCATATTGCTGAATGTGCTGAAAAAATAAAAATGGTGGCCCTGTAAACACGGAGTGATAGCTTATACTTGTAAATATCGAAATATTTCGGTTGTTTCGGCAGTTTTTATGGAAATTTTTCAGCATAACCAGCAATATGATACCTTACTTCCCGTCACCCCCTGCGCGCATAAATTAAAAGTTGGAATAGCCTATTCCTCCCACACGGAATGTTGAGAGGGTGGGTTTGCATGGCTCATTATAAGAACATAATTTTACAAAAACGATTTCATTTGAAAACTCGGCAAGTGAAAACTCTTCAAGTACTGGGGACAACAAAAATGTTACTGGCATTTTAAGAGAGAAAATTCAACATACTGTACTGGTAGAGATCTGTAGGCGTTTGAACAGCACTTGTGGTGAAAGTGACACCATCAGAAAATCCATCAAGATTATCGATTAGCGTCGAAACATTCCCTCCAACAGCATCGAAGTAAACATACTGTAAAATAATAACATTTATTATATGGAAACTAAAACACTCGTAGAACTCTGCATATATGCCACTACATCCGGGACCAGATGCGCGTATTTTCCGTATTTCACGCTTGCGAGTGACATACGAAGTTCGAAAATTTCCCGCCATTTTCATTGTTGACTGTTGTTGTTTTGCGGAAAATACAAATGGTCTTTGGTTCGTATATACTGAAAACGAAATTAACGTTGGGAATAAAACGAAAACATTTAAAAGATATCTTGAGATAAGTAAAATTTATTCTAGTTTTATGTTTGCACTATAATTTAAAAAATATCGCTTTTATACTGGTCTTTCGTGTGCTTATTTACATGTCCTCTTTGCGTGTATTTAATTGTCACTCTGAATAATTCCATATAATAAACAGAACATTAAACGGTTGCGAGAAGATATGGATTTATGTTCTCGTGTTAAAAACAATATCTCATATATATATATTGTTTTTGCCACTCGAACATAAAATCCATATCTCCTCGCAACCGTCTAAAATCTTCTATTTATTCCTTTTTAATATAGATGGGAAAGATCGTTACATATCATATCGTTGCAGTTCTATACTACTATAGACCTGCTATGGGTCATAACAAATGAACAATGAACCTATGCAAACACAGGCTTGAGTTGTTACTCATGCAACTGCACATATATAATACAGAATGCATGAAGTTTATAATTTCGTATTTTGATACAAAAGGAAATGGTTTCACTAAGAACTTGAACAAAATTTTAGCAACTGAAATCTAAATTCATGCGTTGTCCTTTATTGCAGGACAAATACTCATCAATTTTCTGTTAATTATCAAGAACCAAAATTTTTCAATACGTTCAATCCCGCGATATACGTATAATTCATCATCTATTCTATTTTTAATTTTCAATCTAAGTTAAGGTCGTTTCTTTCTTCTCGTTAATACATATAACTTCAACATATTTAGTAATTTGGTTCAACCATTCTTATTCGACTATCTATTCATTCCATTCTTAAAGTCGAACATCTAAAAGGCAGATTTTATTAGGTCGAAAGCTCGAACAAATTATGGAGTCTTTACTTTTAGATTTATTTCATCAAAAATTTGGGAGACAATTCCTTACCATATAAAAAAGTCAAATTTAGTTTCTAATTTTAAGAATAGGTATAGTCAATTCCTTATTTATTCGCAAATATAAATACTTACACAGTTCTGTTATGTCGCCGTCATATACTTTTATATAATAACTTTGATCACTGTACGTTAACTTTGTTTAATATAGTAATTTTAATATGTGGGTTTGGTTTTGTAACTATATATACTTAGTAAATTCTGCTGAATGTTATCCTTAGTTTAAATACCCGGTGTGAAATAAATGTGATTCTGATTCTTTGCCCTAGTATCATGCACATGAATTATTTAATCTGAAATCAACGAGGTAGCCTATGTATACAAGCCTTATGGTTTCTATTTGGGCTTTCCTCAGCACAATTATTTTAATTTGTATGTGTATAAAAAAAATTATACATATAGGCTACAAAAATAATTGTGGTGAGGAAAGCCCAAATAGAAACCATAAGGCTTGTATACATGGGCTACCTCGTTGATTGTTGGTATACTTGTATAATTATGTTTATTATATATAGTAGAGAGTGAGATACTGAAAAATACACAGTGATCGATATTTTCCATATATCATCACTAGTGAAGATATCGATCACGTCACGTCGTGACTTTTTCCAATTTGCTTTTGAGCGTGAAATTTCACAATTTTTTGCTTGGGACTATATAATAAACAGAACATTATACACGGTGGCTTGAAGATATGACTTTTATCTTCTCGTGTTAAAAACAATATTTTACTCACTCGCTGCGCTCGTTCGTAAAATATTGTTTCCACCACTCGAAAATAAAAGTCATATCTTCGCGCCGTCGTGTAATATCCTCTCTCTATATATTTTTTGTGGTAAATCAAATAAATTATTATTAAAATCATTAAGTTCATTCATAAGAGTACGGAACCGATCCTATCCTGCATGGGGTCACTGAAATGTCTGCCCGAATTTTTATGGAGAATTTTAATAATTCCCCAGCATTTTTCCAACTTTCCTCCGTTTTCTAATTCCTTTCAGCGGGAGGAGGGGGCACTATCGTCCTGTCTCGTACGCCGATGCGCTCATTTCATAAAAAAAGGGATAAACTGAATGAACAGCATTTTCTGTGTCGAAAGAAAACTTGACACTTATATCTGCAAATGCATTTTACATCAGGCTTTTTATGCGACAATAATCAATATATACTTACACTTTCATCGAGATTATCTTTCGTAATGTGTTTTGCATAAACGTTCTCAGCATACTCCGCCATTTTCTAAAAATATATATATAAGATTTCGTTTTTATCAGTTTTCTTTTATTATTAAGTTTATAAGGCTGTAAAGACAAATTTATATAATAATTATATATATACCGACTGCATGACGAAAGCTATATGATAGCCGAAACGTACATATACGTAAAATTGTTGTCAGAAATTGTCTAAAGTTCAAACCACATGGATTTACTGGGAGGGGGCATGGGGGAGGGGTGCTAATTTTCATGATAAAGCAAAACAATATTAGAGAGATGAGATACAGTAATTTGAGTATAACAACATAATGACAAGCAAACTGTGAACAACAATTACAATTCAAATACAATAGTCAAGCAAGCGACTTGAGCTGGCAGAGCATCATGCTGGATCCATCAATAATGACGCCATGTTTTACGTCTTTTCATACTAAGGCTAAGCCGTTATACTAGTTTCGACAAGGTTTCGCAAAACGAGCTCAAATAGTCGGGAAAATAAGTTAAAGGTAGCCTACAGACGGTGCCGCGTTCATGCACACGAAGACCAAACTGCATTTCAAATACTGCGCATGTGTTATGGGGTATGCAATGCTCTACAAATTTAACAGTCACTATATTGCACGCCTTCTAAATCGATTAAAATGCAGTCCCGTAGTGTTTTCTGCCTTGAGTTTCAAGTGTCTCAAATGTCTCAAGTGGGTACATGCACTTGTAGATGATTTTGACATAACAGGAAATTAATATATCCTAGATTATTTTCATGCTCGTTATCATGACAAATATACAAAGAAATTTCTTCTTTTTATTGCATAATATTAATTTAAGTTCACTGTTACAGATTGTGATATTATAGCAAAACTAGAAAAAGAAGAAAAACCCCATAAAATTTGTCAAAGCTTCTGGTGAAAACCAATCTTATCCAGATATTAGAAGAATGAAAAAATACGTTTTGCTCACTGAAGTTGCTTGATCTTAAATTGAATATTAGAAATTAATATTGCGGTTTTGTTGATAACTATGTATACTATACAGTATATTTATAGTCATTAAGAACCGCCTTGTTTAAGTGCTTCATATATTACAAATTTATTATTAAAAGCGGCTTTATTCACAACAAAGCAGCGTTTAATTTAACCTGAAGTTCAGGCCCTAATTTGAAATAGGGCCTGACACAAAACCTGTCTAGACCGTGGGACGCCCACATGTTATTTTTAGACACACATGCAATATGATTGACAAGTGTTGTAGATTTCGTTACACAAAAAAATTATATTCTCATGAACATGTCCGCAGAGCATTTTGCTTTTTAATTAAACTTAAAAATTCAAGGTACTTTTATATAATTAAGAGTCAGTTTCTCTATTTAACCGAACAGGCGAACAGCAAACAAAGATTTAATTAGTCAGTTCTGTGCACGGCTTGACTGCCAAGCTTTCTCAAGGTCTCAACTTGCTGGACGCGGATATACTCTAACGACTAACGGGCTAATAACAGCAACAATTAAATTCTCAATCATACCACGAAGAAGGCGATGTAGCTCAGAAAACAATTACGACGGTACGACCTGATATTAAAAATAAGACTTTTGCCGGCGAAGCAAGTTGGCAGAACATCTTGGCTGTCAACAACAAGCTTTCGAATACATGACTAGTTTGGCTGTTCTTTCAGCGTCGTGTGTGTCCAAATTCGTCAAAGATTTTGATGAAGCCCTTTCAAAATACTGTTTGTTTGATTTATTTTCTGCCATAAAGCATAAAAGAAAAGAAATTCGAAGAAATCGATAATGGATTAATTCTCGCCTTGACCGAGCTATTTTTAAAACTGTTGTTTATGTGAACTTGCAACCAATCAAAATCCTTCATGATGCTGATCAACCAATCAGATTTCCCGTCCACCAGGTGGACGGGAATCCCACACTTTAGATAGGTTTTGTGTCAGGCCCTATTCTGTGATAGGGCCTGAACTTCAGGTTACGTTTAATTCAACATCACAGCCATTGAAACTCTCCCGAATTAGCATATCCGACGAAGCATGAGTTTGACATTTTGTAAAAACTCGTCTTCATCAAAGGGGGGGGAGTGAACGAAAATATAACATTCGAAACGTGTTTCATTCTATTGATAACATTTCTTGGTTAAGTCGAACCCTATTTAATGGACACCCATCTTAAGCGGGCATATACCTCCGGACCCAATGATTTCCTTACACTAAAACATCATCATTACAATTTATAATAATTCATATAATTTATTACACTTTGCCTCAACATGCATCAGCTGGCTTGGAAACCGCAACAGCTACGGCCATTTACTGTGGATCCATTATAATACATCAAGTTTAATATCAACTAATAATATTAACGACTACAATTACCAACAAAACATACAAACATATACAAACATTATCATGATCCATCGCGTACGATTCGCCTTCTGGCGTATTACCCCTATTCACCAGTCACCAATGAGCCGAATAACCTCTAATAAGCAGACAAACGTAATTGATCAATGGAAACATGTTGAATTAATTAATGTTCATAACAATTAATCAACAGTAAACTTCAATATTTTAGGAATTTTCAATTTTTAGGCATGTACTTATTTTGAGTTTTTCTGTGTTGGTGTTCTAATAATGTTTTGCAGTGTTTCTAAGTATATAGACGCTGATATAACTTGAACTTATCTTCTCCTAAACCAAACTTTTCTTTCTTTAATTTGTCTTTCAACCAACTGCAAGAAAAACTGTCTCCTCGAAACACTAAATATTTAACTTTAGAGCACCGTGGCGTTTAAACGAATAAATGCGGTACTAGATAATGGCATGAATTTGACCTGCCTTATACTGTCAAACTATATATCATCATTTTAAGCCAATTTTTACGCAAAAACGATATATACCGTTATATATGCGCCATGCGCCGCATGGATGGCTGCATTTTTATACCTCTCCTAAATTTTATATATTTGATGTTTTAAAATGTTGTTTGAAGTTAACCATCGACTTGTAAGCCTTGCTAAAAACATTATTAAACCTAAATGGCCAAAATACCGTGGAAATAGAGCGGGTCGTGCAGTTCTGGAACGAAATCTACGACATCGAGCTCAAATTGAAGTTATTCAACGCCATGCGGTCAACCAAAACGTATCCGTACGGAATCATACACGGCGCCATAACATTGCTAACTGCATAAAAATCAACGTGGAACCACCTGCAAATAGGAGGAGATCTCCATCAACTTTTGTTCCGTCGTTATATCTATCAAATGTTATGTCCTTGGCCCCGAAGATCGATGAAATTCGGCATTTTGTAAGCCAAGCCAATGTGGACCTTATTTGCATAACAGAGACGTGGCTTAAAAGCCATATTGACGACAATATAATCGACATTGGGGGTTATAGCGGGGTGCGGAGAGACAGAATTGGCATTGACCACGGTGGCATATGTACGTATATTAAAAATAACATCAATTTTGCCCTCCTAGATGATCTGCAAAACCCAAACTATGAAGTTCTCTGGTTAACGTTACGACCGGCGAGACTCCCAAGGGGATACAGCTCTATTGTTTTAGGAACTGTTTACCATCCGCCAAGTGCTAATGACCGGGATTTACTGCAATATCTTTATTCATGCCTCTCATTGATCGAATCTCGTTTCTTTAACTGCGGAATCTTGTTGGTTGGTGACTTTAACAGGTTGAATATTTCCAGGCTGAGAAACAACTACAACCTTAAGCAAATTGTAAATTTTCCAACACGCGGCTCCAGAACCCTGGACTTAGTGTTAACTAATCTAAAGCAATTTTACAAAGATCCTATCCAACGATCCCCTCATGGTTTATCTGACCACATGTCAGTCGAAATACAACCTAAGAATAGATTGCAGCTGCCAGACCAGCGCCGAACCATTAAATCAAGAGACCTTAGACCGAGCAATCGTCTCGCGTTGAGTTCGTATCTCGAGACTGTTGATGTTAATGCACATACTAATACGGTCAACTCCTGCGCGGAAAAAGTTGCAATTCTTGAATCAATTGTTCAAGTGGGGTTGGATTATGTATTACCCTTACGATCTAAAACGATATATCCCGGCGAACCACCTTGGGTCAGCTCGACCCTGAAAGATCTCATTCGACGTCGCCAGAGGGCTCTCATGCAAGGTAACCTTCCATCGTTCCGTCTTCTCAGAAATCGAGTGAACCGTGAACGCAAGACCTGTAGAGCGAAATATTATGACACTAAAGGCCGGATTCCACGAGGCGGAATTTTTCGACCGAAACGAAATTTCTCTTTGTCTTTTTACAATTAGTTCTGCTCGAGAGCTCTGAAACAAAGAGAAATTTCGATTCGGTCGAAAAATTTCGCCTAGTGGAAAACCGCCTTAAGGCCGGATTCCACGAGGCGGAATTTTTCGACCGAAACGAAATTTCTCTTTGTCTTTTTACAATTAGTTCTGCTCGAGAGCTCATAAACAAAGAGAAATTTCGATTCGGTCGAAAAATTTCGCCTAGTGGAAAACCGCCTTTACATGAGCTCTCGAGCAGAACTAATTGTAAAAAGACAAAGAGAAATTTCGTTTCGGTCGAAAAATTCCGCCTCGTGGAATCCGGCCTTAAGGCAGCGTTTACACTGTACCGTTTTCGTAGCGTTCTCGTATTGTTCTTAATCCTCAAGGGAACGCAAGACAATAGTCTAGTTCTCTCGAACAATACGAGAACGCTACGAAAACGGTACAGTGTAAACGCTGCCTAAAGTGGCACATTTGAAAGATTGTAATCCATCCTCATGGTGGAGTGAAGTCAAGAAACTAAGTGGCCTATCTTCCATGTCCTCTAGCATAAGTGACCTTGCAAATCATCTTCAGTGTTCTGATGGGACCCCCGAAGACGAAGTTTTGGCGAAAACAATCAACGAAGCCTTTTTATCTCCAATGCGTATCTTTGAACCCTTGCCGAATGATTATGATCCCCAGCATAATGACCCATCTGCAGAACCATCAGCAGTTCCATACATGGTCACCGCCGACAGGGTTTATTTAAAGCTCTCCTCCCTCAATCCAAAGAAAGCCACCGGACCAGATGGCATACCAGCTTGGCTGCTTAAGGAGAATGCCGATTTATTATTGGCTCCTATAACAAGCATTATCAACTCTTCCTTTAGCGAAGGACGTCTCCCTCCATCATGGAAAAGTGCCGATATTGTTCCTATTCCTAAACAGAAACAAGTCCGGGACATTAACAAAGATTTACGCCCAATATCGTTAACACCGGTTCTATCCAAAGTAGCCGAAGAGTTTGTTGTAGAGGGGCATGTGCGACCGGCTGTAATAAAGAAGATCAACGATAACCAATTCGGATGTATACCGAAATCTTCCACTACGCAAGCTTTACTCAACATGGTGCATACTTGGACCAAACATACTGACGGTTCTGGATCAGCAGTGCGGGTCGTACTTTTCGACTATAAGAAAGCATTCGACCTGATAGACCACAGTATCCTGGCTTCTAAGTTGTCCACCCTCAACTTACCGCATTCTATCTTGAGCTGGATATTAGACTATCTTAAGAATCGCAAGCAAAGGGTTAAACTTGGTCAGGACTGTAAATCTGAATGGGGTGATATACCAGCAGGGGTACCCCAAGGGACCAAGCTGGGCCCGTGGCTTTTCGCCTTAATGGTCGATGATATCGATGTCACCAACACAGATCTATGGAAATATGTAGATGATACTACAATCGCGGAAAATGTTGCAAAGAACCAGGCAAGTAGAATCCAAGACGATGTTAATGAGCTTATAACAAAATCGGGTGAGAATAAATTCCAATTAAATGAAAAAAAGTGTAAAGAAATGCGAATATCGTTTGCAAAGTCGCCTGCAGATTTCAACCCAATCATCGTTAATGGAAAAGCTATCGAGCAAGTTTCATGTGTCAAGCTACTTGGATTGAACATTACGAGTGACCTGAAATGGAACCACCATATATCGGAAATATCGCGAAAAGTGTCCAAAAGACTCTACTTCCTCAGACAATTGAAGAGAGCAAGAGTCGCAAATAAGGATCTGGTAATCTTTTACATCCCATGCATTCGGCCCGCCATGGAATACGCCTGCCCTGTCTACCATAATTCACTGCCCAAATATTTGTCTGATGAACTTGAAGCCCTACAGAAGCGCGCCATGAGAATTATTTTCCCATTTGTTTCTTATTTTGAAGCATTAGAACTCGCTAAATTAGAGACAGTGTATATTCGTAGACAGACTCAAACAACTAACCTTTTTCAGGAAATTAGTAATAATCCAGAACATAAACTATATCGATTTTTACCGAAGTTAAATAAATGTAATTTTAAGCTTAGGAATACTCGTAAATTTCAAGTTCCTGTCTGTAAAACTAACAGACTTCAGAACAGCTTTTTTTATAGTAATTGTACATAGTTTAGTCGTACTTAGATCTTTTAATTGTATTTTTGATGTTATTGTAAATTCCTAATCTAATTCAGCTCAATTTTGGCTGTAAATTTTGGGATCATTAAACTATCTATCTATCTATCTAAATGATATTAAATACTGTTATATATGATATTAAATATGCCATACTTAACAAATATATAAAACATTTTCCGTGTTGATATACAGTTATATCAACACGAGTGGAAATTGGGAAAACGAGTAGATCGAACTGTATGTCAGTACGGAAAAATGTTTTATAGTTTTTTATGATATAGCACAAAGAAATATAAAGGAAGAAATTTTCCGTTTTGACATTGAGTTATGTCAACACGGCTCTTTAGCCAAACAGTGTTCAGAATTTACAAATGAGCTATTATAATGCCAGTAACATATACATATAATCTGGATAATTTAACCAGGAAATTACATTAAGGAAGCCCAGATTCATGGTTACATTCACCAGACTATGGTAGGAAGTGAGATAAAATAACCAGGAAATTACACCAGGAATATTAAATTAACCCAATACACCCTATGAATACACCCTTTCGATAATTACGTCACAACTACACTGTTTTCAACTTAAGACCACCTTAAATGAAAAGGATTTCAAGTTGTTTTTTCTCATGGGCTATGCACAGAGAAGCGGAACATCCCTCTTCAACACATGCATGAAAACTATTTTTGGATTTTGATCAATAAATATGGAAATAAGCATTAACACGAAAACGAGGAGCCTCGTTTTCGTGTTAAGCTTATTTCCACATTTATTGGTCAAAATAAAGAATTCTTTTTCATGCATGTGTTGAAGAAGGATGTTCTGCTTCTCTGTGCATAGCCCATGAGAAAAAAACTTGAAATTCTTTCCATTTAAGGTGGTCCTAAGTTGAAAACTGTGTAGTTGTGACGTAATTATCGAAAGGGTGTATTGGTACATTTCTAAGTTACCCAGGGAAATTTGAACCAGGGTGTTTTTAGAGTGTACATATAAGTTATATAATATAACATATCTATCTACAGTTGCCTGACAATCCTTTCTTATACTAGTCGCTTTTATCATGATATATTGATCACTCGGACCTCTCCTCTCTGGAAATTTATAAACCAAAACATGCTTATGATATATGTATTGTAATCACAATGATCAACAATGTATTGTGATCACAATAATTGACAATGCACCCTAAGAAATGCATAATTTCTTGTTATTTCATAAAGATACAGTATAGTTAACAGATGGCAATGAGAGCGTTATTGGGGGCCCTGGGACAAGGGGTTGTTGACATCATGCCTAAATATCCTGTCTCTCCCTCCCTTGGGGGAATATCCATTAGCCCTTCCCATGCTTGTTACGCATCGGCCCATCATGATGCTGGTGGTGTGCATATTTCATGTTGCCAGACGGTTGTCTTAGTCTATTGTAGTGCTTTATCCAACAGCATTGCCTTATCTACAGCATTGTCCTAGCTACCCCTATATCATTGCATTTTGCCTGCCGTATTGCCTTATGCCTATAGCCTTGCCTTTGTCTAGTACATATATAGCCTTGCCTTCTGTCTATAGCCTTGCCTTCTGCCTATAGCCTGTGCCTTATGCCTGTACCTAATGCCTTGTGTTAGGACTTTGCCAATCCCACAGCATTAGCTATATTTTTTGTTTTGTTTGCATGCCAGAATTTGCCTTGTGGGGTATATACATGCCATACAGCATTGCTTTCATGGTCTGATTGTTATAGTTATATAGGCAATTCCAGCTTTTAGTTTATGCATGCAGGGGGGATGGGAAGTAAGGTATCATATTGCTGATTATGCTGAAAAGATAAAAATGGTGGCCGTGTAAACACGGAGTGATAGCTTATATTAAGTCTTGTAAATATTAAAATACCGGTATTTCGGTTGTTTTTATTGAAATTTTTCAGCATAATCAGCAATATGATACCTTACTTCCCAGCACCACCTGCACACATAAATTAAAAGCTGGAATTGCCTATTGTACATACCTAATTGTTAAATGTAGTTCAAGTTTTTTATGGCGATCATTGCTTGGGGGTGGGCCTGCTACTATTTAGAGGTTTATTTTATGTTCCAGTATGTGTGTTTTGTACATCCATTTACTTTGCTCAGTGTGGCAGTAAGGCAGCCACCTTGATTTTTTTGGCAGTAAATATTGTGAGTAGGATTCCCAGGTAATTAGGCATAGAGTCATATTTGGGGATTTCAAAAAATAGAGTAAGGCGTAAAAAAAAATACCTGTGGTTCCGGTTTCATATCGTGAAAAAATTAGGGTCGGTAGGTCGGAAATAAGTTGTTTTTTTGAATATTTTTTTCATGGTTTTGGCAGTTTTTTGCTGGGCGATTTGCAGTAGAGTCCCAACATCAATATTAACTAGAGATGAGTATTTCCTATGGACGAATTTAGGCAATTTGGTTCAATAATTAGTGTGACAACAGATGCCATTTTGGCACGCTGTACGAGCAGCCCGCAACCACCTGGAGAAAATAGGGTCGCACAGTCAATCGCGTTGAAAAAATAATAGGGTCGGCAGAAAAAAATAGGGTCGGTCGGGAACCGGAACCACAGGTATTTTTTTTTTACGTCTAAGCAATGATCTTGCTTTATTAATTAATTTCAAAAAATTGACTGCAAGAGGGTCAAGGTGGGTCAAGTGGTTGCAAGGGCTATCAATGGTTGTCTTAGTCATCTCATCATCTTCTTCTGAAGATGACTTAAATTATAGTCGAAATGTAAAGAATTAAAATGTTTACAATTTTCGGAGTGTCTATTGTTTTGTGTTTTAAAAATACCCTATGGCAACCGCAATTTCTAGTTTGGCATTTCTGGCAATTTTCTGCTTCCATAATTTTTTCCATCCCAATCCGTCATGGGATTTCAGGTATGTATATATTATCTCCACTATGTGTGCGAGTAGGGTTATTCTCAGCACCTTGCCTATATAGGACTTACTGGACATAATTTGAAACGATCTACAGCAGCTCCCAATCAAAATTGTTATATCTTGGCCTTTGCGACGCGTCTTGGACAGACCCTCTCCAAAAGACTACACCCTCAAAAGATGCAGGGACCTTAACATTGGTTAGCCTGACTATATGTTAAAATTAACCAATTTGTTTTATTACATGTGTTATGCACTGTATGTAACTTACATTTCTTTTCATTCATGGTATAGTTTACAGGCACATTATAAGCCCTCCTCTGTATATAAGCCTTCCATGTATATAAGCCCTCCATGTATAAGCCCATCAAAAAATGCTTATGAATGAATATAAGCCCAGGGCTTATATTTGGAGGTTTATGTTAACTGATTGAGTGCCAATGCTCTCCTAGGCTCGATTACCAGCCGTTGTTTAGACGCCGTTTACACGGTACCGGACCAGTCTGAAACTCATCCTTTTTCGCCTGTTTACACATGAATTCGTCCTGTTAGGGGGTCTCAAATTCGCCCGGTTCTGTGGTTCTCATGTGTTTACACGGCCAAATTTCAGACCGGTTCCAAATTTGTCCGGTACCGTGCAAACAGGGTCTTAGTGCTCTCCCCCTTGACAAGAAATATTGTGCAGTGTTCGATAAGCATAGGGCACATTGGGGAGCAATGCAACTTAATGAGTCAACTATAGACACATGGCATATAAACTAATTAAGTTGGCGAGTTCGCCCTTCATGAGTAAAATCGTTTGGGGTTGACAACTTGACAGAGAAGAATAAAGTAGCTAGGGCACATAGGACTCGATGCGATTTAATGTGTTAAATGTCGTCTTTTCACATATTTGCTATTTACTGTAGCAAGCTGGCACATATATATCCACATATTCACTTAATCAGGCAATGTTTTTCTATTAAATAATGTAGATTTGAAAATCAACATGAAATTCAAACACTTACTTGAGCTATGGATAATCGGCTTTCGAATAATTTTGTCAAATTTTCAATGTCACTTTTTATGTGAGCTTCCTCCAACGTTTTTGTGGTAACATCCTTCTAAAATAATTTAGAATTAGGCACAATTAAGGCCATGAAAAGAATGCGTTACAGAATTTCAATCAAATATAACGTATTAAATGAGTTGTGTATAACGTTTCGAATGAATAAATTTTTGCAACTCTATATAAACTTACCGGGATATTAGACAATTCCGTATAATTTGTTGAATTTTCCAGCACCTGAGCGAGCTTGTCTCCTAAACCTTTTGCAATTTTTTCAATTCTAGCAGAAATATAATTTAAACGTTGTTAAAAACTGGTAATTTCTAGCGGACGTTTTCTAGTTTCGGAATTTCGTATCACAATAAAAATTTATACCCATCTTCTTCGGCATGCACTCCTACAAGGCCAGTGGAGATAAAAATCAAAATAAAACTGAGCAAATTCATCGCTCCCTGTGTTGCTCAGAGACTCCAGACGTCGTATGTGTGAACAAAAGCAGCACACAGCACAATTAGACGTCAAAGCAGCGAATTCATTCGCTGCGGACACGTAGAAAATAGAGATATAAATGTTTAAAAGCTTATTTTGTTGACACAAGTGCAGATGTGTGGATGCATAATATGCGACAGGTGGTTCACTCGTACAATAAACGCAATTGGTCAATCCTCTACACTGAACGAACTATATTCACAAGAGAGGCACAAAAAATGAAAATAATAATATGGAGATTTTATCACTTGCCATGTCACACGTTCCACAATTTAATCGGTGGTGCATGATTATTAACTGGAGTTACTGGGCGAGAGTCATTCTTGCATCTATAATTTCCTAAATTTAATTCAAGAAACAAAATAAAGGATTTCGTCATCGTTAAAAAAAACATACAAACCGTATTTTATACTATTATTCAAATTTTACAACTATAGTATATATATTAAAACTCTCTGCAACGCTTGATCGGCGCAAACTCAACTCAGCTCGACTGAGCTAGTATACAACTTCGAAGGCCTTCAGAAAGTTCAAAGCCATTTGTAGGTTCTTGCGCATGCTCGGAGCCAAATGCCGTTGAGAAATATGGTCAAAGTCAAAATCAGGACCAGATTTGGTAATTTTAATTTATAGTTTTGGTAATATTTCACGATTTTTCTGATTTTTTTGGTAATTGAAAATTTTTGGTAATTTTTTTAGTAATTGCTCATTTTCTCTAGCCTGAGTGTCAGACGAATTCGTTACAGTATTCGTCTGACACTCAGAGGGCCCCCTATACCTCTTCACAATATGCTTTCACGTAAAAATATTTTGCCTTTTCACGAGTCACGGATTAAGAAAATCATCGATCACGTTTCACGGCTAAGTAAAATAAGCCCTTCACGCTTCACGCAAAAAGTATATAGGGGGCCTGATCACGTTTCACGGCTAAGTAAAACAAGCCCTTCACGCTTCACGCAAAAAGTATAGGGGGCCCTCACACTCAGACTACATTTTCTCTAAAAGTTAGTAAATTTTGGTTATCGCCAATTATCGCATGAAATTCAACCAAATACGCCATAATGACACAACCTGTTATTCAAAAATTCAATGAGAACACAGTGCAAGACTATGTCTGCAAACAAGCTGCTGGTCCAAGCTGTCCAGCTGAATCGACGGAATCCTGCTGATCACCATGTGCCGATTGCGGGCTAGCAGGCTTTCTGGCATCCTTGTGTAGAAAAGTAGGACAAAAGTAGGACTAGAATTTTAGGAAAAGTAGGAATAAAGTAGGAAAATGTGTAGAAAAGTAGGACAAAAGTAGGAGTTTTGGAGATGCAAATAACACAAAAATATACAAAATTGGCCCCTAGGATATATGTGGTAAGGGGTAGACCATTAGATATCTGATGGGGAAGTTGTGTGAATTTTTGGTGCTCAATATTTTTATGTACTCATTCATCTATGCAGGATTTTTTTTCCCAAAACTTTTAAATTCATCTGCTCTGCAGCAACAGAATTCAAATGCACGTATTGGGCTACACAATGCACCAATCCACACTACGGCAGGAGCATATATCAGGGAGGTAGGAAGCTCTATTTGATTGGGGGGGCTGAAAGCGAGGGCCGAAGGACCGAGGAAATTTTTAAATTTAGAGTCTCTGAAATGCTATTTCCTGGACTTTGGGGAAGATTTGACAGAATTCTAATGGTCAGAAAATAGCGTTTTACTGGGTTTTAGGTATGCCGAAATTTACCATTTAGTAGTACTAAATGGGCGAAGGCGTATTTAATTAACAATATATTGGATAAGTTGCAGGAAAGTATGGGTAATATCTTCATTCTTTGCAGTTTGTCATGGATTAAATGATAAAGGTCTGCATGATTTTGAAAAAAAATAGATTATTAGCACACTATTGGGGGGCTGCTACGGCTCTGTATATATGATGCTTGATTAACTGGGGAGGGGGGGGGTTGAATATTTGGAATATCTAGATCGTCGGAAATGGCACTTTCAGAGTCTTCATAATTTATTGATTATGATTCTAGAGATGCTATGAAATTATATACTCGGAAAATGTACTTCTTCTCCTCCTGAGATCTTATCATCTGGGACACAAATAGGGAATACAAATTGCGAGTACTATAGATCTAATTACGAGCGCTATAACATATACTGATTCCCCAAGCTGTCTTAAAAAAGTAGGATTTCATGAGAAAAGGTAGGAAAAAGTAGGAAAATCAAGCAATTTTTAATAAAAAATAGGAAAAGTAGGAAAGTTGAAGAAAAGTAGGAAAAAGTAGGAAAAGTAGGATGGCAAGAAAGCCTGGGCTAGGGACCCGGGGCCCGATCATCGCGACGCATATTTGCATTTTGCACAATTGCAACCAAAAAGTACAAGTGAGAAAGAAAAACATGGAAAATAGCATAGTTCCAGTGATGGAAACTGTTTTACTGATTTTGTTTTGCCGAGATGTTTTATTGATTTTCAGACCGACTTTGGTTGACAGCTGAAATTTAGTAATTTTTTCTACGTTTTTTGTATGCTTATTTAGTAAAATTGCCTTGCAAAATATCTGGTCACACTAATCAGGTCAAAATCCATTGCCAAAATCTATCAAAAGAGGCCAAACAACGTTTTGTGTAAAAGGCGGCCATAAACAGCCTAGACCTAGGGTATTCTATTTATATTTCAGCGCTTTTCACGCGAGAAGACTGGATTTTGGGGCCGGGGCAGTCGCTTAATTAACCTGGGCTGGGCCAAAAAGAAGCAAAAGCTGCAAAAAGCAGACTTCTGCGAAGCAGGGACGTGCTGGAGTCTTGAAAAGGACGACGAATAAGCGATGTCTGATGTCCCAGTGACGGATGGATCAAGATTGGGGTGAGGGTATTACTGATGAAACATTTCAGTCGCTAATTAATATTTTTCCCAAAAATTGTGGGGGGAGTAAAAAAAAATTCCGGACATACCATCAGTTCAGTAATTTCAAATTAATGTACCGTAATTTATTAAATTTTTCGTAAATACTTTCGTAAATTCAGACTTTCAAAATATGTATAGGTAATCAGTTTTTCAATTCAATTGCAGTATTATCCTCAATAGTTCTGGACAATGCTGATATGAAACATTCTTTTCATAATAATTCTGACTCGACAAGGACGCAAGAACCTTGGTAAACAAAGAAATTTGGGCAAAAGGCACACGGGTATATCGAGTGCTTAAGGTGCGAGTTTAGGGGTAAGGTGTGGGCATGTTTGTACAGACATTTCATACAGGCATTCACATGGGACGCAAAAAATCGGACGCAATCAAGCACTGCCAAGCGTACGAATCCCCGTGTTAACATATGGAAACGGACGAATCAGGCGTTCTTGGGATTTAAGCCGCGTTCACACTAGCGGCCCAGGCCTGGCCTGGACCTGGCCTGGGTCTAGGTGTGAACGGGTTTTACCTGGCCTGAGCCTGGCCTAGGCCTGGCCTAAGTCAAGAAATCCAGGCCAGCAAATGTAGGTG
>CACRXK020009463.1:0-19108 GCA_902702795.2 Paramuricea clavata
ACCATTGTCCATGTATTTATAGATAGGAATGTGCATGAACTTGTCCCTAGCTTGAAGCTGAATTATTCCGGCATATCTTTTGCATCATTTGTTGCTCTGTTAGTAATCAAACAAGACTATAAATTAGTTGAATTTCATTCCATTCGTTTACCTCGCAATAAAGTACTAAACCATATTAAAACCTGTACAAGTGACAGTACAACAAGCGATATATCCAAGTCTTTTGAACATTGCATACGAACAAATCTCATTGTGTTTTTCGAGAGAAATCATTGATCCGTTTGTTCGATGCCATATTTTTAAAAAAGCTTGAAATGCAAAATTCACAGGGAAGATTGAAGAATTTCGGAGATAAAAACTGTTTGTCTTCGTGTTTCTACCTCTACAATTTGCCCGCGGATTAGAAAAGTAACAATTACATGTCCTAAATTCTTGGAGTCACATGACCAGCGTTTACCAGGGCTTTGCCCGCTTTGGCACCGATATTAGAAAATCTGGCGGGCAGGCCCTGGGTACGAGTATCGTTGTTGGTCTCTTCATAAGATCTTTTCTTTCTGTGACCAACTTGTCATGACCGACATCATCATCATTTTCTTTCTGTCTGTGACCGACATCATCATCTTTTCTCACCTCGATTCATTTGCATCAGAAGCTCTTCATCTTGCCAATTGCGTAGAAAGCTTTCGTGTTGTTCGGGTGTCTGTAAGATCAGGTACTATTCCTAACTGTTTGTTTTCTAAACGCAATTCCTTTATCCGCAAAAAAACTCCATTTTCCTCTCAAACAATAAACATTCTTTCAATTTGTTTAATACATTTTGACTTTCCAAAGCCAAAAGGTCCGCTATCGTCTGACATTCTTTAATCTTCCTTTCCATATCTAAACCGAAAACGATTTGTGTAAACAAAGTTATATACCCTTTAAGTATATATCAAAACATTTACCTGGAAAGCAAGTCTGCTGTCAAACAAAATATCCACTAAAGCTCTTTTGATGTAAACAATATATAGTCAATAACTTCCCTCAATGAAAACTATGAACGCAATAACGATAATCACTCGTCTCCTCTTTGTATTTTCCATCCAACACAGCTAACCAATCAGAGATGGGCATGATTATGACATAGTTGGTGTACGTACACCATACTATATAAACCAAATCATTACTATTCACAATCAAATACTCAAAATGAACTCTTGTGAGCAAGTATTCTGGGCAAAGTGTTTGAACGTAGACAAAGTTGTAACTTGGGAAATCAAAAACCTACACAATCTAATGAATCTTATCTTTTCGGATGACTTTGAAAAGAAAAATGCTGTGGTTGTGAAGTAAATCATCCAAGTCAGAGAAGACATGATGGATAATGCATGGAATGGAGCAGTACAGCGAGTGATCGAACATCAAACAGTTTCGAAACAATTCACTGAAGCAATATGCGTCATGAAACTAGACCCACATGAACATGTCGTTGAACATTTCAAAAATCTAACCAAAGATCCCGAAACAACTGCCGAATTCCTAAAAGATCTGAAGTTTAACTCAAACTTTCCCGAATATCAAGCCATGTTAGGGTATCTCAGCTACTGGAGCAAAGAACATTAAACGGTTCATAGTTTAAAAACAATATATTTTTAAACAAACATTGTTTATTAACAGAAGAATATATTTTACAAGTTATTAAAATGTTGTTGAAGTTTATCTTTGAGATAGTTTTGATATGCCTTTTGTTCATCTTGTTCCTTGCTCTTGAACTTTTCTTTCTTTCCTCTAACATAATATATAAAGGTAGGGGGGTTGCTGAAGAGGCACTCTGCAAAAGGTTCCAATGGATCTGCTTTAGGATTAGACAAATCGCATAGGACTTCGATTAATTGTCTTGGTATTCTTGAAATAATTATTCGATCAGCATAAGATCAGGGTTTTCTTCCAAGCTCAACAAGTGTTCCGTGAAATATTCTTCAAACGGAACATTCAGGGTTTCAATAACATTCGTAAATTCACGCCAGACGGCGTAATTAGTTCCGGCTTCCTCATGAAACACCTCATGAAACACATAACATGAAACACATAACTTCCTCATGAAACACATAACATGAAACACATAACTTCCTCATGAAACACATAACATGAAAACCATACATCTCCCATTTTTCAAACTGATCCAACATCAAGCAGTCTTGGTCACATATTTTACACCCGCAACAAAACAGGCTAAATTTCCTTTCAATGCTATGTGCAATGACCTTGGCGTATATTATTTCTATCAGGCGAAACTTTTTGTTTGAACCATTCATTATGAAAACCAAAGTGTAAATGAATTTGTGTTACTGATCGATTCAAATATACCTCACATGTTTTTACCAACACATTCCAGTACTGCATACTCATTACGTCCGGCATTTTCCTGTACTGCATACTCATTACTTCTGCCTCTCTATTGGACCCGCTCATGCATACTAATTACTTCTGCTGCTCTATTGGACCCGCTCCTGCATACTAATTACTTCCGCCTCTCTATTGGACCCGCTCCTGCATACTAATTACTTCCGCCACTATACTGATGGGGTAATACTACTATTATAGCAACCAGCAGGGATAGTAAATTATTAGTTTTTCTTGTACAATTGGCTGTTGTATAGTATAATATATCATATGCGATATGCAGCGACCAACATTGATTTGTGATTCCTCATTAGTTTCCCGGCCACGCACAGAAAAATATTTGAAATACAAATAAGTACCCAGCATATGGCTGGTTCAAACTTTTTTGGGGTGGTGATGTCTTATTACTAGTTTTAGTGACATATTTCTCTTAAAACTCTTAAGGGCGCAATAAAAGTTGTTGTTGAAATATAATATCCTTTCATATAAAGGCTCAGACTTGTGTTGAATATTCTGTTCAATATATAAACGAACATATGTACTTATCATATTGTACTTCTGTACATATTATTCGCTCTGTTCCTCGCATATTATTTGAATGCACTACTTATTAGTTTTGTTAGTCATTGTATGTGTATTTGTATTTCATAATATTTTGTTTCACGGCAGGGGCCTTAATGATTATGGCGTGCGCGAATTCATCAACGTGAAAAATGCGTTGGACTTGCCGACACATAAGACAATGTTAATGTGGGTCGTTAATACATAGATTTTGTCCAGAGTACAGCCAACTTTGGTCCCACAATTAAAATTGTAAGCATTGTAATCTGGAACAATCGTTTTAGTGTAAATCATATTATATTGACATTGTGCGAGACATTGTTGTATTCATAGCAATATTTTCATATCTGTGGCAAAATCTTCAAGTTTCTAATTACAGCATTGCAGTATAAGAGTATAAGGTTCCGTGATAATATTTTTGTACATATCCATGAATGTTTAGTGTGTCGGCAAGCCATGTTTTAAAACATTAAGGTAATTTCCATTATCACCGCCTATATCTTGTCACATGACCAGTTTCCATGGAAACCAAATAGTTGAAAAATATTGGCAGTTGATTTCCAACATCTCACCAAAAAATGAGAGTCAGTGTGCTTTGTTAATTTTTAATTAATTTTTAAAGATTTTTCCTATTTCCTATAGCCATGCATCAATGCACCTGAGATGCAACCCCCCCCCCCCCAATTGTTGGTCTAGCTACGGCCCTGCCAATAGAAAGGGAGTATTTAGTCATTTGAAAATAATACTATATGCACACTTTAGATTCCATATAGTGGTACATGTCACACACAGAAAATCCTCTTCTACAAGATTTATAGACATATAAAGAGGGGGTAATCCCATTTCCCGGGTCTAATTTTTGACCATTAATTGTTTTTATTGTCGTAAATCCCAGTCCCAGTGAATAAACTCCCTCAGGACCATCTATAAATAATATATTAATGTAAAATATACCTAAGCCACAATCATTATTATGGCAACTGGGGTGAAGTTATGTCTTCGGGAAATAAAATTGTCTATCTGATCAAAATATTTCCATTTCTTTGTTTTGCTATTCCCAGACTTCCTAGTTTCGTCTTTTTCAGTTTTGTATTTCCGCTGCAGCTTTTTCATCTTATTAACAATTTCTTTCAGTGTCAGGTCTTTGTATCTCTTGTCTTGCATTTTTGCAACAACAAAAAAACTAAAGTCAACTTATCGCTTCCGTGCATATATTAAACCACCATCGGGAAACTGTTTGTCATTTGGACATACATTTCCATTGTGTGGTTGCCAAAGGGGAATTCTGGGAAACATGTGTGTGGCACAGCAGGGAATTGTTGCTCTACACTTCTACAATTATGAGCAATCTGGCCTACCCTGTTACATTTGTTGCATATGGGTAGTCCATCAGTAGGGTGACAGTTGTGTGGCAAGGGTATACCTATTTTTGATGGCCTATTTGTTGGTGCTGCAAATTGTGTTTGTTGCCACACTTCATCCCAACTAATTTGGCTATTATTTCAGTTGAATCATGCTGGGGATCTATATCTGATGAGTGCTGCCTACTTTGTTGCTGGTAATTGCTTTTGTGCTGTAGACCAGGAGTAACCTCGTCCATTAGAGGTCGATCTATTTGCATCTCGGCTGACATACCAACTTCCTCAGTTTGTCAGCTGGAAGCCAGATCCCCTGGCCATACAGACAGATGCCTTTGCAATGAATTGGCAGACCATTCTGGGATATGCCTTCCCACCATTTGCCTTAATCGGTCGATGTTTGAGGCAGGTAATATGTCAGAAAGTTGAACAATTAATTCTAATAACTCCAGTGTGGCCAACTCAACCTCAGTACCCAGTAATACTCCAGTTATGTACGGATCTTCCTCTACTACTCCCAATGTCACCAGATCTCTTTAATGAAGGACAACCAACTGCATCCTCTAACCAACCTCCAGTTGGCTGGTTGGAGACTATCAGCCAACATTTCCAAACAACTGACGTTTCAGAAGAAACTAGAGAGATTTTGTTGGCAGCATGGAGACAAAACACCACCAATGCTTATGCCTCAGCTTGGAATAAGTGTGTTGGCTGGTGTGGTGAACGAGAAATCAATCCCTTTTCAGTATCTTTGAATACTGTATTAGAATGTCTCAAAGATCAGTTTAAAGATGGAAAGGCATATAGAACTATTAATGTTTATCGTTCAGTTTTGTCAGCAGTTTTACCTGAGATTGACTTCAGCAGAGTTGGGGCTCATCAATTAGTATCTCAATTATTAAAAGGGATTTTTCATTTGAGACCTCCAGAACCAAAATATTCGCATACTTGGAGTGTATCACAAGTTCTAGTCTATATTAAGTCGTTGGGGAGTAACAAAGGGTTAAGTCTTAAGCTTTTATCACTCAAGTTAGTCACATTACTTGCTCTTACAGCACTAGATAGATCTTCGGATCTTGCTAAAAAAGACTTACGATTTTGAATATATCACCCTGAAGGTGTGTTCTTTAAGCTCCCTGAACCCTGGCTTATCTAAAACATCTAAACCTGGAGATTCTCCAAAGTCTAGCTTCCATGCGTCATTTGGAGAAGATAAGGACTTATGCCCTGTTAATTGCTTAAAGTGCTATGAGGATAACACTAAAGATTTCAGACCTAATGACATTAACAAGAACAACAAGTTGTTCTTGTCATACATTAATCCTCATAACCCAGTCACATCATCCACGTTAGCTAGATGGATTAAGGATATGCTACAGTTAGCAGGCATAGATACAGAGACTTTTTCTGCACATTCAGTTAGGAGAGCTTCTACTTCTGAAGCTTTAAGGTTGGGAATCTCTATTTCAGAGGTTTTAAATATGGCAGATTGGTCACAAGAAAATACATTTTCAAAATTCTATTATAGGCCTCACTTTAACGTTTCACCTGGTAAGGCAGTTTTATCAGCATATAGGCCTTCATTATATTGCTTTGAACATGCATTAAATTGAAGTCGAGTATCTCGAAATATAATTTTAGATTATGCAAGTCTGTTTACAGATGCAGTATAATATTAATTATACGAGAGATATGAGACGAGATTTAACAATGCATTCCCGCTTCTCTAAGTTTTCCCTCCCATGCATTGTTAATTAATGGTATTGGTAGTTTGTTTTATCTATGTAGGTCGTTCCACAAAAAGACGCGAGGGTGGCGCAAGTCAGCAGTATTAATAGTCAGGTGGAGCGACGCTTCTGAGGCCGACAGAAAATATATTTTTCAGTACGGACTGACCTAAACGGTAAATAACATGTTTATTTTTTTATTTGATAGTTCATGGTTATGAAATTCTGATAAAATTCCAGTTGCGAAGTACATTTGAGATCAGTTGCTTTTGTTACATTAGTGCAAGCATGGCTGACAAACTGCTAAAACGATGTGATAAAAAGCTGGATAAATAGCTTTTAGTTTCATTGCAATAGATGCTTTCCTACTCAATAAGAAAACATAAGGTAAACTAAATAAAAATATTTATCTTCCGATTCGTTTCACTGAAAAATGCTTTTTGACAGAAAACTACAAATTTTAGTTGCCAAAAAATAATTTGTTCATTACAACATTTATAAAAACAATTTTGACCGAAATAAGCCCAGGAATTGTCTTTAAACTGCCATTTAAGGTATTTTTTAAAATTTTATGTTTAAGGACACGTTGTACAATATATTTATACGTATATTTTCGAAGAATAGCTGAATATATGTGGAACGTTTGAATCAAAACATGTAGAACTGGGGGCCAGTGTTTTTCGATGTTTATATTTGTTTTTTCACAGTTTGGTCGGAGAAAAGTACATTTCGGGCTTGGAACTAAGTCCACTGAAGCCAATTCGCTGTATTTTACTGTCTTTAGTATCGATAGGGTGGATTTTTAAACTTTTTGGGTAGTGTTTTGAGTTTGAAAATTGTCTTCACTCCTTGGTTTGTCGCTAAAAAATAACTCTTTTGGACCACGGTCAAGATATCGTAAAAAGCTGTCCGCTCCTGCAGCCAATCAGATTGCAGGAAATCAAAAAATATCACAAGCCATGCACAAATAAAAAAATTAAAATATTTATGCGAACATATGGACCAGTGAAATATCTGATGGTACTATGCAAAGCATGCTCTTTCAAATAAAGGTGCTGATGTATGGAACTTACTAGAATGAAATATCAAAGATATAAACTCTTGCACTGCTTTAAACAGGACAAACACCATGGAGTATTTTGATGTTCTTCTACAGACAGAAAAAAATCACTCCCAAAGGGCGGTCTCTCCTGTCAAACTATGTCCACGAATGGCGCAGACCTTCTCATAAATAAATAACATGACTCCTGTTTCGCAAGCAGAAGATGGTGAATATTCCTTCCAAATTTCGTTGCCTCGAAAACAATAGCAACCGGTCTTTATACCCTTGAAAGATGTCACTGAAACGGGCAAACTTTTCGATATTGTTAGGGCAAGATTACGAAAAAGGGCAAGACGAAAGTTGTCGGAAGGAATCAGTTAAATCTCGCTGAGACAATGCTATCTGATGGATCATCGTCCATAAAACTGGACCTTTAGCAAGGTCATATTTCTCTTGTTGAAGTTGGCGGACTATATTCATTCACCGGATTGCGAATAAAAGAGTGGAACAACATCATCAACCTGAGTACTACCCAAGACTCAAACATTTCGCTCTTGTCCGATAAAGAGCATATGCTATCTTGTCATCGGTCAGCATTGATGAAAACGAGATAGAAACTACGGAATCGAACCCGGCTGTGAAAGTGACATGTATGTATAATAATAAGAAAATCATTGTAAGAAAGTCAAACACTGAAGACTCGGGAAAATCGGTAGTAAAGTGCAATTTGTGCGGACACAATAAATCGAAGCTGCTGTAAGAAAAATATCTTTGTCAGCGTAATGATGGAAAGCAGTGGGAAACAAGAGCCTTTTCATCTCATTTTGTTTAAAGATATGTTGCTAAAGGTTTTACCCACATTTGGTGATTACTCGATTGACTCAACACATAACAATAACGTTGAGCTAGCAAATGACAAGGGAGCTTAAAACATTTCATAATAAACTATTTTATACAATTGACAGTTTGTTTGAACTTTAAAAATGTTGGTAATTCTATACAGTATTGGGATGGGATTTATATTTTGTATTTTTCATGTATAAACAATAAAATAATTTTATTGTATGAATTTTGTTTTTGCACCTTTCCTTTATGCCAGTACCAATGAAACTGCATGAAACATTTTGGGGGTTTTTGTGGTGGGCGGGCCACTTGAAAGTTTGCCCGAATTTTTTTTTGGAGATTGTATATTTAAATGCCTTAAACCCTGGTTTCCATAAATCATAATAACCGTGATCTCGCAACAAGTCTATCTCTGGCATTTATTATAGTGGGAATCCTATAGTGACGGCCGTGACTCAAACAAATAAATCTTAACAAAAATCTGGATCAAGGTAGCAAAAAAATTTTTTTTTGAAAATCTTATACCTCAGGCATAGAAGAATACTGTGAAAAGTGTTTAGTAATGGAATTTGCACTATTCCGTTGTTTTTTGTGCATTTTAAAAAACTCGTAGTCTGATTGCCATGGATACACAATGAATAATTCACTTGTTTATCCACGAAATTTCGCCTAAAACAGACAAATATGTTCGGAAAAAAGGGGGAAATTATTGTAAATATGAGTGACTATATATTGCATATTACATGACGTACATCTCCTGTTTCTAAGCCCGCATTTACTCATGGGAAAACATGTCACAGCATTTACATATATACTGGACAAGAAGTCATCGAATAGAGAATTTTTAGCAACAAAATTTAAGCTTAAAATGACAGGAACAAAACATAGATCTCAGTACAGAAAGAAAAGAAAGGGAAATGCTTTCACTGGAGTTCAAAAACATGCTAAAAAAGTAAGGAAAACATCGCTGAAAGAATCTGAAATCACACAGTCAACACCGAGTTCAGCATGCGGTCAATCATCGTCAAGTTCCAAATGTGATGAACCGATAAGCGCATCCCGACTGAAAATGAGGCCACAAAACTCTTCAGATTGTCCCTCAAACAGTTTGGATGATGGAGAAACTGTTCAGAGCGAGGGATACAGACTTGTAGACCTGAAGAAATTCTCATCAACTCTGTCAGAAGCCCACGTATGTGACGAAGGTAAGAACTCTGAGAAACAAAACACTGTTTGCTCAGTACAAATGATGTTGTATGGCAAAATGTGTGTTGTAGTTGAATTTGGTTTACTTTTTTATTCGAAATTTTCAAGGTTTGTAAACATTTTGATTGCATCTGTCTAGCATGTTTGTAACAGTTTGTTTATGTGCCAATTTAAAATTGGAAATTTTTGTAAATGCATATGTTATGGAATGTGGTTTTAATTTTCAATGTTATTGCATCCTAGGTCATTTAAATTTGAAAGAAAATTCATCAATGAGAAGTGGATTGATGTCTGACCTTTCTGTTGAATGTAGCTCGTGCTCCGAGGCTACATCACTGAAAACATCATCTTCTGTAACCAATCAAGGGCAATCATTTGATGTGAACCGACGTGCTGTTTACCATTCTTTGGAGACAGGTGGTGGCTATGAAGGGCTTGTTTCATTTTGTAGTATCATGAATATGCCCTGTATTTCATCTGCTGCCTACTACAAACTAGTTGACACCATACTTGTGGCTCAAGAAGCTGAAGCCAAGGATGAAATGCAACAGGCAAGTCAACGACTTCGAGATTATATCTTCAAAGAAAATGGAGAGAAAAATTGTGATGATGTTGTTGTCGATGTAGCTGTTTCCTTTGATGGGACATGGGCCAAAAGAGGGTTTACTTCCTTAACTGGGGTAGTTTTTGTACTAGCTGTAGATACTGGAGAAGTTCTTGACTACCATGTACTCTCCAAAGAATGCCGTAAATGTACAATGAAGAAAAGCCGATGTAAAACTGATAAGGAGTTTGAAGAATGGCAGATTGAACATATATCCTCCAATCAGTGTGATATCAATTTTACAGGCAGCTCACCTGCAATGGAGGCTGAAGGTGCTAAAATATTGTGGAGCAGGTCTGTGGAACTTCACAAAATTCGGTACAAGTGGATGGTTTGTGACGGCGACAGTAAAGCCCATGCTGCTGTTGAGGATACATATGATGAATGCAAGGTTGAAAAGTTAGACTGTGTAGGACATGTACAGAAGAGAATGGGAAAACATCTGATGAATCTTAAGTCAACTACCAAGGGCAAGCTTGCTGATGGCAAATCTATCGGAGGACAAGGCCGCCTGACAGAGGTCAGGATCAAGCGCATCCAAAGATACTACGGACTTGCTATAAGACAAAATACTTTAAAAAAGGCACACCCAACTGAAAATGAAGTTAATGTTGCTGTGTACACCATGAAGAAAAATATTATAGCTATCCTTCATCACTCCATTCAGTCTAAAGACCTGGCTAAACAACATCGCTTTTGTCCTGTTGGAGAGTCTTCATGGTGCAAATGGCAACAAGACATTGCTACTGGAACGAACACCTACAAGCCAGATGATTGTCTACCAGGAGTGTTCTGTGATTTGTTGAGCCCAACTTTTATGACATTGAGTGAGAGCAAGCTTCTTGAGCGATGTGTGCGTGGCGCCACACAAAATCGCAATGAGTGTATCAATGCACTGGTATGGGCTCGCTGTCCGAAGAACAAGCACCATGGTGCCAAATCTGTCCGTTGTGCTGTAGCCTCTTCTGTCTGTCACTTTCACAGTGGGGCATCTTCTAAAGAAAGGGTGATGGAAAGACTTTCCATCCCAGCTGGAGTCTTTACCAAACAGGCATCAGCAAGAAAGGACAAAAGGCGTATCAGGAAAGCAGATAGACAGACAACTGATTTTGTCACTACAATGTGCCTTTGAAAATGTTGGCTGTCATTGTCTGTGTTAAAACCACCTCAGGAAATTCCTATTTTCTCACCTTCCCATCCTTGGTTTATATTGAAAATAAATAGATTCTAGTACCATATGTCCTTATAAATATATTTGAAGCAATTAAAAACTTGAAAGATGTACAAGCACTGTACAAGCAAAGGAGTATATTTTATAATTTTTGATAATTTTCTAATTCATATCCCAATAGATGAAAATTGGTTATAATATAGATATGTACTAATTTAGTAAATATTTTTTTTTGTTTTTATATAAATTTATAAATTTATGGAGATATTTGCCCCTTTAGGTGATGAGTGACATGAAAAACAAAATGTCAACTGCTTTAGAAATAAAAATTCTCATTGAAAAAACTAATGATATACATAAGTATGCAAGTTCATTTAAACTAAATTTGGTCAATCATATATCAATAATATTTGGTTGAAAAGACCAGATTTTTTCATGCAACTGTTTCTGGGATATTGCCATTTTGGTGAAAGCTCTTGAATTCAATCACGTATTCGCCATATTGCTTGCACGTTGGGAGGTAGAAACATTGTAACAGCTTGCGCGTTAATGAGTTAACCGGTATTTGAGCTCATTAATTATTTCTTAAATTGTTGGATCTCTTATTCTTTAACTATGCTGTAAAATTTCACAATGCTCCATTAATTAACAGTAACATTGATCGATGTGCAGATACACGTACGCCTAGCGTACATATTTTTTCTATTGTTTTCAGTCAGGTTTTCGACCAGGTGATTCCACAGTTATGCAATTAGTTTTTGTTGTTAATAAAATTTATCAAGCATTAGAAAAAGGACATGAAGTATGTGCAGTATTTCTTGATATTTCCAAGGCATTTGATAAAGTTTGGCATAAAGGTTTATTAGCCAAACTTAAAAGTATTGGCATAAATGGCCCCTTACTTCAATGGTTTGAAAGTTATTTGACTGAAAGATATCAAAGAGTAACCATTGAGGGAAAGAGCTCTGACTGGGCACATATTGAAGCCAAAGTACCTCAAGGATCTGTTCTTGGACCATTGTTATTTCTCATTTATATCAACGACATAGCTGATGTTTCTTCCACTGGTTTTCTTTTCGCTGATGAAGTCATATCGCCGATTGACTAACAAGCTAAATAACGATCTTGATTCTACACCAATGTGGGCTGATTGATGGCTGGTGACCATGAATGCTAACAAGACAAAAAACATGATATTTTCTTCCAAGTTAATCAAGCCCTTGCATCCTATGCTTACTTTGGCCAACAAATCAATTGATATAGTTGACCAACATGATCACCTGGGCATTACTCTTACTAATAAATTATCGTGGCAGCCTCATATTCTTAAAATTCATCAAAAGGCTTCAAAAAAACTTAACTTACTTAAACCCAATGAAATTTAAGCTAGGAAAAACCCCCTTGAAATTCTATATAAATCTGTTGTCCGTTCTTGCTTAGGTCATAAAGTTCACGCCTGTGTTCAAGTGGGAGAAAGTTTAAGGATAATAGTCTGTCTCTGTAGGTAACAGAGTAGGTAGGTTACGTTGTTTCGCCGAGTAAGGTGACCACACACATTTACGCGTATTCATCCTTTCAGCGACTATTCGTTCAATTGCCATTTTTAGAAACAGTGTGACTCTGCTACACAAGTTTGTAGCTCCCAATCCGCTATACGAAATAGGTGATCGTCTACCAGCTATTTTTCATACTTGTTTGAGATTATCTAATAGTACATTAAACTATGATTTATATTTATAAAATTGTGATTCATCCTCTTTTTGTGCATGTGGTTTTCCAAAAGAAACTACAGCTCATTTCTTTTTCGACTGTGACTGATATGCTGCTGTTCAGAAAACTTTGCTCACCTCTGCTGCTTCCTTAATTGGTGCAGTGTGGTCGGGTGCTGGTAAGGGTACATGTCTTAAGTGGTTACTTTATGGTATTGGGAATGTTTCTATTGCTACGAATATTAATTTATTCTTAAGTGTCCAAAAATTCATTATTGATTCAGGTTGTTTAACTCGTAGCAGCCCTTGACTATGTTACCCAGTGTGTGTATGTTAATTGTGTGTTTGTCCAAAATTTGTTCTTGCTTTATTAGCAGTTTTTTTTTGTAAATATGTAACGTCAAGAGCGCCAGTAGTGTTGTATATATATATATATATTTTTTTTTGTGGGGGGGGGTGTGGGAACCAGCAAGAAATTAATAGGGAATAGTATTGTGTGTGTGGGCGTTTTAGGGTGTGTCAGGGCGTGTCAGTGGCTGTACGGACGGGGGGATTGTGTAGGTCACGTGGTTAGTGGTGAATCGGTGTTTAATTTATGCATGTGGGTGTTTGTTAATGTCTTTCTGGTCCCCACACCCGACTCGTCGCTATGCTATGGCGACGGTCGATGTAGATGCGCATCCAAAGCCTTGGTCGACCGAAGTGCTGGGATTTTGAAAGTGCGCGCCATTTAATGGGGGCAGTGACGTCATGCGGGTTGGACCAATGGGCGTGTAGTGTTGAAGTGGAGAGTAAATTTATTCATATTTTGATCCTGTCGGACCTTTGCGTAGATATTTTATAGTAAATTTATTCATATTTTGATCCTGTTTTACATAGTCGACCCTTTGTGTAGATATAGTAAATTTATTCATATTTTGATCCTTTTTTTTTATATACAGGTGAATATACATGGTAAATAAAGTCATCAACGTCATTGTCTTCACCGGTCACCCATCTTTGTGCTGTGACTGTTTTATAATGTTGATTCCAATTTGGATTCTTTCCAATTTTCACCATTTTCCTTTCGTTTTAGAAAATTTTTGAATTCTTCGCTTTCTTTGAGTTTCTTGATATGTTCGACGTAGTTTTTTTGTGATTCTCTAAATCCTTCTAATGTAGGGTGATATATGCAAGGTGGTTCGTGATTGGTTTGTGATGATGTCATCTTCGGAGTGTATATAAATTTTCGAATGTTCGCACTTTTATTCAGTCGTGATGGAATTGGCCAAGTGGGAAGAGGTTGTTGTTTTGTGGATGTGCAGGAAATCGTTTGAATTGGAAGAGACCGATAGCGGAATTGGTTTGCCAAAGGAAAGGCCCGAATGGCAGATAACAGATTTGGAGGAGATATTATTGAAGAGAGAGTTGATTCCCAAGTTTGTTCGTGGCGATGATGTGCTGTATGACATACTGATGAAACATATGCAGGTGCAATTGATTTTAGCTATCAGTGTTCCGGAACGGAAGCAGAGCCCTACATTTGCATACCTGTGAAATTGTAAGAAAATGTTGATTCATCAGCTTTTTGCCGACGTACAGGAACGTAAGAATAAATTCGAGAAGAAAACTGGTGTGAATTTAGATCATTACTATAAATTGCTTGTTACAAAAAAGAGTGGTGAGAAATGCATGCTAGAGATGATTGAGGCACATAATAAGTTGAAAGAAAAGACAGGTAATTTTTTTTATTGAAAAAAAAATATACATGTGTAAATTATTTTAGAGTTCTAGTTGATTATATATGAGTTCGAGTTCACTGTCTAATTCCATAGAGGGTCTTAATGTCTCTGCTACTTTTACATTGCCACATGTCAACAGGTATTGGGCTATGGTATCTTCGATATTTTTGTGTTGGCTTTTGAATACTTCTTTGTCGTTGATATGGACGTATTGATATTGGGTTCCGTCTGTGCATAGGAACATGAATTTGTCACTGTTGTATTTATCGATGTGTGTGAGTTTTTCTTTTAGTTCGTTTATTTTGTGTTTGGGATAGTTTGGGTAGAGACTCATCATTTGTCGTGCTTTTGTTTCGCAACTAATTCTTAGATTTTCGTCTAAAAGTTCTTGAAATGATTTGTCTTGATTCTCGTTGGCAAGATATTCGGTGACGGCCTCATCTAGAATGGCTTTAGTGCTTGTGAACTTTTTCGACGTGTTGAGGTGTATGTACTCGAAGTCGGCTGGTTTCGTGTAATATACGCAATAGGTTGGCATAAACTCTTGTGTATTTTGCTCTCGCATTCATTTAAATTTGTCGTTGAGTTCTTGTTCTTGATGTTCTTGGATTGCACGGTATGTATTTAGACGACAATTCTCACAGTAGCGTTGTCTATAGTGTAGTTTGCCATTGTGTGCATCTGTATGTTCACAGTGTAGACAGTTTTCGTTGAGACAATTCTTTTTAGTTAGACCCCGCACAAATTGTTTTTCAAACGGTAGCATACTTGCAAAATCATCATCATCATCATCGTTGTCCATTTTTTTTCAGGTACAGGTCTTTTTGGTACGAAATTTATAAAGAGCGAAAAACCCTCAGGATGTGAAGGCACTTCAGAAAAGAAAAAAATCCTGGTCGATTACTAAATTTGGTAATTCACTGCTGGACATTTTTGACATTCTTTTTGTATCATTATATATGTATATGTAAAATAATTTAATTTGGGGGAAAATGGATTGCAAAGTGAACTATGAAAAAGGTGTATTAAAGCTAGAAATAAAGATTTATATAGACGAATGTATTGCGGTGTGTGCATGTGTTGTATTGTACGCTTATTTGCGGTATAGTTGAAATGGTTATTTTATTAGAGTTTAGTATCGGCGAAACGGTGTTGAGAAGAATTGAAGTTGATCAAGAATCGTTTGAGAATGCTGTATATTTGATAACACTGCCGGCAATGCGTGAGCAGGGTTTACCCTTTGAGAACAATGTTTTAGAGCATAGAGAATATGTATTGTGAGTTTTGGAATTTGTTATTGTCCAATGAGAGATTATCGTGTTTAACGTATACGGGTCAGTTTTTGAATAAAATGACTGTGATTGGTTATGGTTTTACTTATTCGATAAAAAGTGTGCAGCAGCAGGTTGGTGAGAAGCGTAAAGTTCCTTCCCAGTTTTTTGTTGTGGCTTGAAAAGTGTTACGTCTTAATGACCAAGAATAATTTTGAATCGACGATCAAAGAGTATTATCCACGCAATTGGACGGGGCATTTAGTTGTACAGCAACGCAAGTTATTTGATCAGATGATTATGTATTTGACACAACATGAACTTCATAAGAGATACAGTAAGAAGATTAAGTATGATGAATGGATGCATGATGCACGGAACATTATGAAAGATTTTGCACATTTTTATGCGTGGGATTTATTTACGGACATACTTATTTTTTACGGACTTGACGATTTAGAATGTGGCGTTTTTGAGATGTCGTATTGTGATGATGAGAATACATTGTCTAGAACGTACGCTATGTACGAGGATTATTTTAATTTTGTATATGTGAATAAAATGAGTATAGATAATTGTAGATATTCAAATGTTTATTGTTTTATTGATTGTTTTACAGCATATTAAAGATTTTCTACACTAAAGTATTTTGTGTTTGGATCAGCACTGTTTATTAATCCTGTTTCATATTCTTCTTTTGAGATTTTTTCTACGATTTTGTTGACGTCGTAGTCTTCTGTTTTTGCGTAAAAAATTGTATAAAAATGATAATTGTGCATATTAGTTCAGTTTGAGTTGATGATGATGATGTACGAATGTGAAAATTTTGATTGCGCTCTTAAGAAACTTTGTGCTGATCTAAGGAAAATTGAATATCGTTCACATTGTATAGATTGGTATTATGGTGATCATTTGTATACTGATATTTGCTTTGTAGCAGTTATTGAAAAAGAAGAAGAAAATGAGTCTTCATATTGGTATAGTGCTAAACATGAATTTGGGGTTATGAATATGAATAGTTCAATACAATTTAAATATTTTTATCAGTTGTGATATGCGAACGGTTATTTTATGTTATTTAAAACCAATTCGTATGAGAAACCATTCTCGTTGGGAAGACATTTTCGTATTGAAGAGCTTTTAAGAGATGATGATGGGGGATTGTTCGCTTATTGAAATGGTTCGGAAGATTGCAGCTGAAACAAATGTACTTTTGTCACCGAAATTTGTTTTTTGACATGTATGGCAAGACGTATTATTAACTTACCGGTGTGATTTTAATGCATTCGTTTTCTGTAATACTGCCAACGCAACAAGCTTCTGTTGTACTTTGAACTGTGATTATGATAATTTGACTTGAAAAATCCAACGGGTTGTTATCTATCGGCACTAAAAGTATGTAGTAGGTATCTTTCGTAGTGATATGAATATATATAGTTTCTATGTTTCCGTCAAAAAAGTTTATAGCTATTGGGTGGTTTTTGGGTTCTACTCTTCGTGCCATGTTGTTTGTTGTAATTGAAATCAATACACGGGGTACACATATTTTATATTTAAAAAAAATTAAATTTGATGTTTCCACTTTTTTGTGTTAAAACACTTTCTGGTGTTTTTTTATGGGGTAATTTTTTTCGAGTTTTATTATTACCGTTTTTATACGTATACATTGTTCCTGTTCTACAGTTGTATATTCTACTGGTTTTCCAATACCGTCGATAATTATTTTCATCTTGATCACTCTTGTCTACGAGAATAACTGCTATTGCTTTACTACTGTGATTGTAGAAGTATAGTGTCTTCTTGTTTTCTATGCCAATGTTATGCTTACTCATTGTTGGTTGTGACAATCATAACTGAATGAATTTTTTAGGGTACACTTACGTTTATATTGGTGTAAATTCTTTGAATTTGTCCAGTGGGTTGTTGATGAGTCTTTGTTTCATAAATTCCTCGACAGGTATTTTGGTGAAGAACCCCTTTGGGGGTAGGGGGTTTTGGTCTGTGTGCTGAAATGAAAGAAATAAAATTAAAAAATAAAAAAGGTATACTGTATAGTCCATATTTTTTATTACCGTAATAAGACGCATACATTCTTTGGGATGCACTGTGGCAATTTGTATAGTTTTAATTTTTGGTTTTGTCTCCACAAGCAGCATGGGTCGATATATCTCAAAATTTTCTTTTGCAATATTTTCAGAAGTGCAAACTACTATATTGATGTGAAGATTGGTATTGTTGTAAAAATATAATTTTTCGTATGTATCACATTCATTGCGATATGAGAACATTTTTGCGATATGAGAATTGGTTTAAAAACTTGATTTTTAAAATGCGTATGCGCGTTGTATTTTGTGTGTGTTTTCCTTATTTGGTAATCGACTCCCGTAATAATTGTGAGCGGTGTTTTCTGTATAAATGTCAAAAATTGAATTATGTTTAATGTGTGCTCCTATGTGGCGGAAATGGAAACGCACATAAGATGTTCAAACGTCATTAGCCCCACTTGTGCTTATAAAAATCTTATAGGACGGGGTGTCGTTTAAGCTAGACATACTTATGCTATGGAGGTTCGAGTCCTCTCTAAGGAGCACACTTTATTCTGTTGTTTGTTACTATTGGCAGCAATTTTAATCTCTCGAATTTTCGCTTATCTTTTGAGTGACGAATCACCGATTTTTGTTAAGCAATGAATCATTTGGGTGGTGAGATTGACGATGTGGATGAATGTTCAAGGTTGGCTGTACAAGATGAAAGTAGTTTTGATATGATGCCCAGTTCTACCAAGTCGAATCTTGAGGGTTTCAAAGCATTTAAGCAACGAGAGGATGAAAGAAAAACGATGTATTTGGAACAACATTTAGGTGAATTTTGTATTAGTTGTGGTATAAATGAAAAAGCCGTAAATAGCTATTTAGATGAGGGAAAAAAGCATGCGGATGTAGTTTATGTTGTAAGCACAAATGATTGTAAGATATGTAATTCGACTACGGGTGTATCTTGTGATTTGCATCAACATCGTCAATATCATGAAGTGAACTGTAGAAGTGAATGTGGAAGTATTTAAAGTGGGAGTATTTAAGTGGAAGTATTTAAAGGGTACTCTAAAAACAGAAATAACGCAAGATAAACGCTCAAATAACACAAAACATGGCTGAATGTAACCTAAACTGTCCGCCTGTTGTCGACTGTAAAAAGTGGGTGCAAGCCAAGCGCATATTTGAAGGAGAAAGTTGTGCACTTTCCTACAAAGAGGACCAATGAGGACCAAGACTGGTTTGATGACGAAGATGAGGAGTTTCAATTTACTGAATCCAATCAGTGGTTCGAAGATGCATTTGTCGCCGGTTTGAAGGAGTGGGAAGAGATGCAGTGCGGGTATTTAAAAGTACGACAGAGACAGTTGGATGAGGCCTTGGAAAGATTAAAAGACACTGTAAAAGGAGTGTTTCTGCATGAAGATCATGGACAAAAGAAAAAATATTAAAAACTAAATAAACTGTAGTATAGGGTGTA
>CACRXK020009464.1:0-11574 GCA_902702795.2 Paramuricea clavata
GGGCAAGAATTGCACGTTATAGGAATTTCAAAAATTCATTTACAATAATAGCTATAATATTAATTAACACAATTTGAGTAAAACTGCAACTCTTTTTCAGCTCTAGAAATATCGTGGACTGGCCATTCCAGTCCAGAGGTTATTAAAGGCACATCTTCGTCAAGATCTTCGTTGAAATCCTTATTTTTTGTTGCGAAACAGTTATCCGCCATCTTGAATGCAAATTCTGTCAGGCGCTTCCCGTCCAAATTTCCATTTCTCACGAAACGGCGCAGCAAATCAAAGCGCCTGGGGACGAGGCTGTGTTCATACAAGGTTAACCGGCCTGAAATCATTCAGCATTTTAACAGCAGAGCAGGTCAAATTAATATCAATGAGAACAGGAATTTCAAACAGTCCTGAACATGAAATTTGTCTGCATCATGAGCAGACAGTTCTTACAAGATATTCACAGTACCAAAGACACTGCTGCAACCCATTTGAAAAACACCAAAAACCAATAAAGGGTTCATTGCGAGAAGTGTCTTTGAACACTGATAAGATTTTAATGGCATAAATATTTCAGTAATTCCTGGAAAAAAGACATGCCCAAATTGTCGCAAAGAACATACTAGTAACCTGGAGGCCGCATCGAATAAGAAGGATCAGCAGTTTGTAGATGAATCTGATTCACATATGGGAAACGAAACTGATGTAGAAACTATGTCTTCTGGGAGCAATGAAGAAATGTCCTTGAAGCATGACCTTGACACAAGTTTTGAAGAGATGGGTTTGAGTCAAGTGAAACTACGTGGTGTTGCTTCTCATTCCAAAGTCACTTTAGGTAAACGCAAACTACAGCAATTTCACAATAAACTGAAAGATCAAGAAACCACAATACAGAAACGAGTTGCCAAAGTTATTGATGTTATGTCAGAAGATCTAGAACTATCAAAGAACAGTTAACCTGAGAATTACAAAGAAATAAAGGAAAAAGCCGATACAATCCTTTAACAGAAGACAGAAAATACAAATACTGACTATTGCTCCACCTTCTTGGTCCATTGAAAAAACTAAAAATGAATTTAACGTTTCTGCTTACATGGTCAGGCAGGCAAGAAAATTAGTGAAGGAAAGGGGTATTTTGGAATTACCAGGACCAAAGAAAGGAGAAGCTTTATCTGAAGAAACAAAAAGATGTGTTGTTGATTTTTATTGCTACGATGACTACAGTAGACTTATGCCAGGCAAAAAGGATTGTGTTAGCATTGCAAGAAATGTTCACAAGCAAAAAAATGTTGCTTTGTGACTTGAAAGAACTATACGCTACATTCAAACAGAAATATCCAGATCTAAAAGTAGGATTTTCAAAGTTTTGCAGTGTGAAACCAAAACGGTGTGTGTTGGTTGGATGTTCAGGAACCCATTCTGTTTGTGTGTGTACCATTCATCAAAATGTAGTTTTGATGCTTGGTGCAGTAAACCTTGACAAAAATTACCATGAGCTTATGGACATGATAGTGTGCAGCAGAGATTCCAAAGAGTGAATGATTCACCGTTGTCCCAACTGCCCAGCTGACACTCAAAATCTGGAAAACTACTTGTTTCAACAACTCCAACCTGAAATTGATGAGGATGATGAACCACTCACCATACAATTCCAAGAATGGACAACTGTCGACCGCTCAGAGTTAGTCGAGCAGATCCTTCCGGTTGCAGATTTCATTTCCAACCTTATAGAGAAGCTTAACACTCTCACAGCTCATTCTTACATTGCAAAATCTCAGGCAAAGTATCTCAAGAAGTGTAAGGAGGAACTGAAAGAGAATGAGGTGATTGGTTTGGGAGATTTTGCAAAGAATTATCAATTTATAATTCAAGATGAAATCGAAGGATTTCACTGGAATAAGCAGTCGTGTACCCTACGTCTAATTGTCTTGTACTATATCAAAGAAAATAAACTTACAGAGAAATATCTTTGTTTCATCTCGGATGATTTGAATCATGATACATGTTTTGTCTATGAAGTTTTAAAGAAAACTGTAAAACATGTCAAGGAGGAGATTTTTATGGCACTGAGTATGATGCATTACTTTAGCGATGGCTGTGCTGGACAATACAAGAACTACAAGAATTTCATCAACTTGTGCCTTCACGAAAAGGACTTCAATGTGAAATGTGATTGCTTATTCTTCGCTACAAGCCATGGCAAATCTCCGTGCGATGGACTTGGAGGTACACTGAAGCAATTAACAGCAAGAGCAAGTCTACAGAGGACACACTCACGTCCAATTTTGACTGCAAAGCAAGTTTTTGAGTACTGTAAAGAAGAAATCAAGGGGGTTCATGTTAACTTTATTTCAGCAGAAGAGATGGTTCCTGTCAGGAGCGTGTTGGAGAAAAGGTTCAGCAGTGCAAGTACTCTTGCCTGGCACAAGGAGCTTTCATCAATTTGTCCCCCTCTCTGAGAGTGTAATGGCAGCCAAACGTGTTTCAGAAGACGAATAATATGCATTAGAGTTTAATCTGGTGTTGGGGAAGACAAACCTGGTAGATCCAAAGGTATCTGACTTTGTTGTTTGCTCCTATGGTAAGAAATACTGGATTGGACTCGTTGATGCAATGGATAAAGAACATGATGATGTTAAAGTCAAATGCATGCACCCAAGCTACCCAGCAAGATCTTTCTCCTGGTCAAAGAAAGATGATACATGTTTTGTGCCTGCAAATGATACATGTTTTGTGCCCCATTGTGAATGTTGCCTGCATCATTGGAGCACCTGTCATGCAACAGGGAGACAGTACAAGCTGGATGACAAAGACATCAACATAATTGAACAAACGCTAGCTGAATAACTCAGAGGTAGCATATAACATTTAAGTAAAGCATTATTAAATAAGATACTGACAGTGTTGAACAAGTTCTTGTAATAGATACTTTTTTCTAGTTTCGGAAAATCTATATTTTAGTTGTCTGTTTCAAACATAGAAAATGAGCATTTCTGATCAAGGATGGTAGTTTTGAAATCATATTCTAATTCCCCATGTCTTAAAATGGTAGATCACCAGTTTTCCTGCCCATCGGGTTAAAGGACAAAAAACGACAGTCGAAATACCATGCACTTTTGTGTACCATTAATACAAAACGCTAAATTACTGTAACCGACACCGGTTTTGGTGCAACCTGTATGAGAGAGGTTAATGATAAGTGGACAATTTCGCATATCTACATTATATAAAAGTATTCTCCCACCACTCGATATAATAAATTACAATCTAGCTGTCTCGTCTAACCCTACAAGGTTATTACAGTTAGCTTGCACCTTTATATTATGCCATATTTAATGAAGAGAAGTTATATGTAAATTTCCAGGTGCTAATAAATAGATTGATTGATTGATTGCAAAACTTGAAATGACAATATCTCCGGAACAAACAAAGATATTGGGATAAAATTTGGTGTGCTTTCATATCTCACTAAAACCTCCAGTTGGTGCAATTTTGGTTAAAATCTGAGATGAGTGGGTGTCATTCTGAATTTTTATTTGTTGATTTTCACATGGAATGACCCAGGTGGCAAAAGAAGAAAAATGACCCAAGATATGAAGAATGGAAAGCTTCGCACAACTGCAAAATTAACCATTTGGAAGTGCGAACAGCATGGAGACAACTGGTGCATTACGGATCTTCAATTGGTTATTAGCCACAAGAGGGCAAGTATAAGAACATGCTCGGTGATGGAGATTCATCCTTATAAGCAATTGTGGAAAACAAGCGATATGGAGATGAATGCATACCCAATAAAATGGAGTGCATTGTACATGTCCAAAAAAATGTTGGTGGTCGGTTGCGGAAACTGAAGAATCAAAGCAAAGGAGTAAAATAGATAGCAAAATAGATATTCTGCATTCTGCAGAACTATTATGGCTTACCAGAGCGAGAAAATTCAACGATGTGGATGAAATGGCTAAGGCCATAGAAGCATCAATTTACCATGTTGAGTCAACAGGGTCTCTGCCCAGAAGAAGAGGACAGTTGGTGTGGCTACAAAAGTGATAGGGATAATTACAAACCTGTACAGGAATGGCATTCCAGCATGCATTGTGAAGCCCATTTTTGATGATGTAAGTAAGCGTGACTTATTGAATAAGTGTACCCATGGCATGACGCCAAACGCGCATGAATGTTTGAACGGACTTATTTGGGACAGATGTCCTCAATTTACATATGTTGAGCAAGAAACTGTTGCTCTGATGTTTATCGGTGATTGCTAATCTATGCAATAACCAATTGCCCATCAATAGCAGATATAATGCCAAGAAAAAGGTTTGAAAAGCTGTGACGATTCCTGCATTTTGTTGACAACATGAGAAATGATAAGCAATGTGAGTGGCGAGATATGAAGAAACGAAACAGTGCGCTGCAACTATTCATCGCCACCCATCTACGTCGATCCCTAGATAAAGTGAAAACCATGACCACACGGTCCATCATCAACGCTGTGAAGAACAATAAACTATTTGGTTGTGTGGAGTGTGATATCCACGTACCAGAGAGTTTGCGAGAACATTTCAAAGAGATGTGCCTCATCTTCAAGAATATAGAAATACGTCGAGAAGACATCGGTGAGCTCATGAGGAGCTACGCCGAAGAAAATAACGTCATGTACCAGCCCCGGCGAAGTCTCATTGGAAGTATGAAAGGGGATAAAATCCTGCTGGCGACCCCTCTCCTAAAGTGGTATTTGGAACATGGTTTAGGTGTGTGTGTTAAGTATTGTAAACCTTTTAACAGTAAGAGAAAGTCTCTAATAGATGGTACATTATTTTCTAGGTTACACGTATCTATCAGGTAATGGAATATACCCCTAAGCCATGTTTTAAACCTTTCGGAGACGCCGTGTCGGATGCTCGTCGTGCTGGTGACGCAGACCCCTCCAAAGCCATCATCGCGGACACAATGAAGCTTGTAGGAAATAGATATAATGATAAAGATTTTAATTTTGTGTTTTATTATTACAACTGTAGCTCATACGGGAAAACCATCACGAACAAATAGCGACACAGAAAGGTAGAATACTGCGACGACAACGAAGTTTCAGAGGAGTGGCTCCATTGACACAAGTCACTATGATGCTGGTCCGTTCATGAGTGAACGTTCTTGGCATCGAGCAAGAAATGCAGCTCTATGCAGCTCATCAGACGAGGAAATGCCAGTTCAGCACAAAAACGCGAAAAAAGCCCATCGTGTGAGACCAACTAGGAACAAGAAATTCGAGGAGTCCCTAAAGATGGCCAAATGA
The DNA here is from genome assembly GCA_902702795.2 of Paramuricea clavata. Classification (NCBI taxonomy): domain Eukaryota; kingdom Metazoa; phylum Cnidaria; class Anthozoa; order Malacalcyonacea; family Plexauridae; genus Paramuricea; species Paramuricea clavata. The sequence goes on from CACRXK020009464.1 coordinate 5,282, forward strand.
GCCAAAATTACACATGTTCGGACTCACGACACGAGCGCAACAAAGAAACTTTTTAACTCAACGACGCAGACAAAATGAAACCTCCTTTGAAATCTTCTTCAACCATTTATGATTATGTAAAAGTGCAACAACTGGATATTTGCCAAATTCGGCGATAAAAAGCAAACAAGACGGCAAAATATGGCTGAAATAGTGTTTAAAGTGAAATAAAGTGTATTATATATAATATAAAGAAAACAATGACAATCATTATGACAATCCTGATGATAACTTTTTTGGGAAATAAGAACATTTAATTTCTGCCTGGCATATTAGTTATTTTATGCATAAGTGTTATTTTCTGCTGGCTGAGGCACGAAAGAAGCGGAAAATGTTTTCTCACACACTGCTGGGGGCCTGATGAAATCAGGGTGTTATGGGGTGGTGCAGGTTAGTTGAGCATATTCTTGTTGTTGCTCAACGTAGCTTTACAGTATTCTTTTTCGCTCGCGATTTATTTAAATTTATAGAGGCTATTTAACCTATTTTTTTCACGAAAGCCATGGATAAACGTAGAAAACCAACGGAAAGGTCGTCAAGAGCCTTAAAACGGCTCGAGGCACATTTGATTAGCCCAAATATTAACGAGGAAAGTTTTCGCGGCCATGTGGGCCATTCGTCAACAGAAGACAACCCAGCCGATAAAAATGTTGGTAGTGCTCGGCGCAGTGTACGCGAAAGTGAGGATCGCCGACGATCAAGAAGTCCTTCGCGTAGATCGAAGTCTAGTAGTGGTCGAGAGAGGGGAGATCGAAGCCGTAGTTCTCGTCGAAGTGGTAGAAAAAATGCGCGTGAAGAGAGTCGAAGCCGATCGCGTTCTCGAGCAAGAAGTACTCGAAGGAAACGTTCGCACCGGTCGCATTCGACGTCCAGGGAACCGCCAGGGTGGGCAAAAGAACTGCTTTGTCAACAACGGAAAAACGCAGACGATTTGAAAAAGCTGAAGTCACAGGTCGCGGGAAAACCAAGTGAAGGTTCTTCGACAACAGCAAGGGCCGTCGAGCACGAGTTTGGCTACGCAGGAAATAAAAAACAATACGATGTCAATCAGTCAGTCAGTCATGCAGAGAATGGATCGCGCGCTGGCCTCGGATGATCTAGACGAAGTGTCCAAGGAAATCAGCACATGTAGAAGGTTACTGATGGAACGAAACAAACATTTGTTACTTGCTGATAAATATGGATGGGACACTGCTGAATGTTATTTGCCTTAGCTAGTGACTCTGAAGATGAAAGACGGATAAAGAGGGCAATAAAAGAAAGCAAGTCGTTGCGGAATGAGGAGAAAGCGAGAAGCAGCTGATCAACAAAGAGGGCAGTTGAAACTCATTTGTGACAGGTTGTCTGGAACTTCATACATACATACAAATGAATGAAATGATTCAATGGCATATTCATCTCAGGTCATTGTTGAATAATATATTTATTGCGAGTGTGCCGCCTTTCGAGCTGCAGGCTCTCCAAGTACGATGTGAGTAATGTTTTGGTGGGAGGTTGTGTGGACCATAGAACCCACGAGGTCGTTTGGACCGTTAAAATTTACTGAGGTCGTTTGGACCAGTAGACTGTAACCTGAAGTTCAGGCCCTAATTTTAAATAGGGCCTGACACAAAACCTCTCTAGACCATGGGACGCCCACATGTTATTTTTAGACACAGCATGCAATATGATTGACAAGTGTTGTAGATTACTAGATTTCGATACACAAAAAAATTATATTCTCATGAACATGTCCGCAGAGTTTGTATTTTGCTTAGTTTAATTAAACTTAAAAATTCACGGTACTTTTACATAATTATTAAAGAGTCAGTTTCTCTATTTATTAGTCAGTTCTGTTCTGTACACGGTTTGACTGCCAAGCTTTCTCAAGGTCTCAACTTGCTGGACGCGAATATGCTCTAACGGGCAGTTACGGGCTAACAACAGCAACAATGAAATTCTCAATCGTACCACGAAGAAGGCGATGTAGCTCAGAAAACAACGCCGGCACGACCTGATATTAAAAATAAGAGTTTTGCCGGCGAAGACAGTTGGCAGAACATCTTGGCTGTCAACAACAAGCTTTCGAATACATGACTAGTTTGGCTGTTCTTTCAGCGTCGTGTGTTCAAAATTCGTCAACAATTTTGATAAAGCCCTTTCAAAATACTGTTTGTTTGATTTATTTTCTGCCATAAAGCATAAAAGAAAAGAAATTCGAAGAAATTGATACTGGAATTTGTTACGTGCGTTTGACCTTTTATGTATTAATTGTCACCTTGACCGAGCTATTTTTAAAACTGTTGTTTATGTGAACTTGCAACAAATCAAAATCTTTCATGATGCTGATCAACCAATCAGATTTCCCGTCCACCAGATGGACGGGAATCCCAGTTTAGATAGGTTTTGTGTCAGGCCCTATTCTGTGATTAGGGCTTGAACTTCAGGTTACGTAGACTGAAGTGCATTAATTTTACTGTTGACTACAAACTTTGCTATATGTCGTTTGGACTAGCAAGTGACAGGTTGTGTTGACCACTGAATACTTTATGAGGTGATCGAGACCTGTAGTTACTGTGGTATTAGTATTTACACTAGAGGTCGGTTTGACAGGTATATGTTTGAATGAGGTCTGCATGGTTGTATGGACAATGTCATGTACTGAGATGTTTTTATTATTTAAGCTGTTTGGGCTACAGTGGTCGTGTGAACCATAGTACCCATAAGGTCGTTTGGACCATTGAAAAATCTACTGAGGTTGTTTGGACCTGTAGACTAAAGTGCACTAATTTTAGTGCTGACTATAAACTTTGCTATATGTCGTTTGGACTAGCAAGTGACAGGTTGTGTTGACCACAGAATACTTTATGAGGTGATCGAGACCTGTAGTTACTGGGGTATTAGTATTTATTACACTAGAGGTCGTTTTGACCGGTATATGTTTGAATGAGGTCTGCATGGTTGTATGGACCATGTCATGTACTGAGATGTTTTTATAATTTAAGCTGTTTGGGCTATCAAATGTGTCAGAATTAGAAGACCTAAGCTCTGATGAAGATATTGATGATAATGAAGATGTTGTGCCCTATGATGATGGTGATGATACTAGTGATGATAATAGAAGTGATGATACTGGAGATGAAAGTGTGCCACAACCAAATCCTGATGAGAATATCAAGTTTCGGTGGAGATCAAAAGACCTGCCAACATCTGATGAAAGGTTTAGTCCCGAAGTAGACAACATTGAAGAAACCAAGTCGCCTCTTGAATATTTTAGACAGTTTTGGACTGATGAAGTCATTGACTTGGTTGTGCAACAAACAAACCTGTATAGCACACAGCAAACGGGCCCTTCAATCAACACTACGAAGCAAGAAGCCGAACAACTTACCGGCATGCACCTGAAGATGGGTACAATAAAGATTCCGTCGTACAAGATGTATTGGTCTCAGAAAGTGCGATTCCCTGCTGTAGCTGACATAATGCCTTTGAAAAGGTATGAAAAAATTAGATCAAATCTTCATTTTGTAGACAATAGTTTGATAGAGGGAAATAGTTCTAAACTGGCTAAGATTCAACCAGTAATTGACATTTTCCGTGAACAATGTGTGAAGATTAAGCCGGAAGAGAGTCATTCCGTAGACGAGCAGATTATTCCTGCAAAAACAAAGTATAGCGGGATTCGCCATTATAACCCCAAAAAGCATGTAAATTGGGGTTTTAAGAATTTGGTCAGGGCTGGTGCTTCTGACTTCATGTATGACTTCTACATCTATGCCGGTAAAGATGCGACTATGGACGAGAATGCTGACTTCAAGCACTTGCAAAAGTCTGCTCAAGTTGTTGGGCGACTTTGTCAGCATTTGCCATCGAACAGCAGTCGTCAATTATTTTTTGGTAATTGGTTTACCACCATGGATTTGCTTATTTACTTGAAAAATAAGGGCATATTAGCATGTGGTACAGTTCGCGCCAATCGATTACAGGGTTGCTCACTACAGTCGAACAAATACATGAAGAAAGCTGGACGCGGAACCACGGATTACAAGTCCGACACAACACAGGGGATAATTGTTGTCAAGTGGCTGGACAATAATGCTGTTCATGTTGCCTCCAATTTAGTTGGTGTGGAGCCACTAGGTTCAGTTGAGAGGTGGTGCCCAGAAGACAAGAAGAAGAAGAAGATTCAGTGCCCACAGCTCATCTTGCGATATAACAAGTCGATGGGAGGTGTCGATAAGGCTGATATGCTAATATCCTTGTACCGAATCCGCACCAAGACCAAGAGATGGTACATAAAGATCTTTTGGCATCTGGTTGACATGGCAAAAGTAAATGCCTGGCTATTGTATCGCAGACACTGTAAAACCTTGGGAATCCCAAATAAGCGAAGATTGCCGTTGGTCGACTTCATCCTTGAAATTGCAGAAGGGTTGATAAATGCAAACAAGCAAGTTCCTGTTGAAACCTCCAATGGAAAGCCTGGCAGACCCACCAACAGAAAGAGTTCAGAGCAAGAAACATCACGAGTGGCAAAGGTTGGCCGAAAACCCACCACACCTTCACCATGTAATGACTCGCGTTTCGACCAACTCGGACATTGGCCAAAACCCACAAAGGATAGCCGTAGTCGGTGTCGCCACTGCAAAGATGGATATTCAAAAATATTTTGTGCCAAATGTAATATTTGCCTTTGCTTGAGAGAGGGGAAAAACTGTTTTGTTGACTACCATTGTAAATAATTATTATATAGCCGTTTTCTAATGCTGCTATTATATATAACTTATCTTATACTTGTATTATACTATAGTAAATAATATGTTTAAAACTCTATAAATGTATGGAAAGTATTTTTGGGGGTGTTGGTACAATACAATCAACAAAAGTATCAAGTTTTCAATAAAATAGATCTTCTAGTTTTTTTTTTTACCTTTTTTGACCCTTTCGCAGCAATGTTGCATATCTGCAACAAATTATTTGACCCTCCCAAATATCATGAAAAAAAAATTTTCCGGTTTAATTGGATTTATATGTCTATTTTCAGGTCACTTTTGACACTTAAAGGGTTAAGAAATATAGTCTTAAGAAATTTTGTAAGAGAATTTTCTTATCAGTCTGCCAAGAAAATTTTGACTTATTTTAAAAAAATTTTCCTAAAATAAGTGGTTTTTTTTTCTTAAAATAAGAAAGTGATTTTTTGCTGTGTATACGATATACTTCATGTACATGTTCATCGGGTATGAAACCATTTCACGTAACATACACGTATTATGGTTGACATGATTTGGTTGACATGATTTGCAAAAAAAACCTTATGAATTAAAGAATGTTTTATATAATCATATTTCCTGTTTTAATTTGACACCAGTTTATCAGTACCCTTCCGTACCATGACATTTGAAAATATGTCATGCACATGCCAACCCACGTGTCTAGTTTATACCAATAAGAGGGTGCGAAATTTTGGCACAAAGTATATGGATCTAAAGACGGTTGATACTTGTCCTCTATCTCGCTGGAAGCAGTTCGGTACTGAAGTGGATTCTTCCCTTTGTGTCCGGGCTATCCTCAAAGGTCAAAGTAAAAGGTACTATGTTACACGAACTGGATCAAGATTCAGTACAATTGTAGAAGGTAAGCTTAATTATGCTTTATAAATACATATTCGTGTTTACCCATACACTTGGCTCTAAGATGCCATGTTAAGAATCGTAGAAACCATTTTGCTGATGTCCAACTTTGTCCACTGTTTATGTTGCTCTTCCTATTATTGGCTGTATATTAAAGTACATGGTAATTGCAGTCTACGTTCTTATTCAAATTTAATAAAATATAATCGCAAAATATCTTGGTGCGCATTCACGCAATTATTGGCGCAATCAAACCATATTGTTATACACGGAAATAATACACTAGAATTATATGCACGAGTGTTGCACGTGATGATCACATGAAGCATACAATGAACCATTGATGAACAATGCACAATAGCATAATTTAATTAACAGGAAACAATGTGTATGACACTGTCAGGAAACAGTGAGTTTATTAGAGTCTTAGTGTCAGAGTAGAGCTGACTGTAGTCAGAGCGTTTTGTATCTATCAAAAGCTACGCACAGACGCACACAATATTCAAAATATATATATATGTGATAAAAGAAACCGTGTTGGTGTCAGTGATATTGATATTCTTGTTGTTGAGCTATTACCCCTACGGCCCCAATCATTTGGTATAGTTTGTTTACTTTTGTTGCTATGGCCTTTCTGCCCCCCCC
>CACRXK020009465.1:0-19107 GCA_902702795.2 Paramuricea clavata
ATATATACAGTTGAACATATATTATATATATATATATAGTTGAACATATATTATATATATATATATATATATATATAGTTGAACATATATTATATATTATATATATATATAGTTGAACATATTATATATATATATATATATATATATATATATATATATATATATATATATATATATATATATATATATATATATATATATATATATATATATATATATATATATATATGCATATATAAATAAGGGATTTATATATACTGTAGGGGCATATATTGGATATGATAAGGAGCATCTTTCTTCAAAGAAGACATAAATCCTTGAGTACTAGGTGCCTTATCAAAGTTTCACGATATTTTCTCAAGCTAAGGCCCTTGTGATCAACTATAATATATCTTTCCATTTCCTCGCATATTGCGTATCGTCGATAACGTTCGCCTATTTCCGGTTCTTCATCATTAATTGTATCCTCGTTTTTGGCAAACTTTGATGGAACATCGTTAATTCCTGTTTTGTCTTTATTGATATCAAATTCTGCAGCTGGAGATGTTCTTTTAGTTGGACTACGTGGAACAAGCTCGTCTATTGTGCTTAATAATCCACATGTGTTCACGCTTAAGATATCCTTTGTCCGTGTGGGCGAGGAGGCCTTCTCGTTAAAGTTCTCACGACTTTTTACTTCGATTTGAATATCGTTGATTTCAGTTTGGTTTTGTGTTTCATTTCCTCTAAACGAGCTCTCGCTGTTGTCATCGTCAAATGAATACCAAGAACTGGAGCTACTAGACAACGACGGCGAATGAGGAAGTTCTGAATGATCTTGACCAAAGTTCTCAAAAGAGCCCTTAACTTTTTTGTTGTCTTGTCTGTCATATTCCGTTTCGTTAAGTAATTTCTCTTTATAAACTTCTTCGTCAAGCGATTTTGAACGTCGGCTTGCTGTAACTTCTCGAAATTTCTTCTGAATACTGGATGGAACATCCACGGACCACTGCCGCCTAAGTGATTTTCGCTTGCTTTTATTATTATTATTAGTTTTCATTTCCTCCTCATTTGTTTAGTAAACACAGATAATAAATTGAAAATAACGTGAAATAATTTTGACTAGTTTAGTCGGTGCTTTAGGTCACACAAGCATGTAGTATGGGAAATAAGCAGAGATATATGCACCAAAAACGTCCGACAGTTGGTGTGTGAAGACCGTTATACGCGTGGACGTTGTCTGTTCGTCCCCCACACCTTGTCAGAGTGTGATCTCTCGATGTTCAGTCTCAAAAGCAAAGCAGCTGGTTGTGTATGCTCAAACATAGAGATAACTCCGCTGTACCTTTGTATCGTGCCATCTATAAATTGTAAAACCAAACAAACTTGATCGCATGCTGATGTAAAACAGAACACCGCGCGTATACAGTATTACACGAAACTTAATTGTAAACCTCGTTTAGTTTTATACACATACATTTATAACCTCCAAATAACTTAAAGTCATTGCATCATCTTGTAATATAACGGCATATATGATATAAGGATAAAAGGAAACACATTTCGGCACATGACTAATAATATTTATGACATTGACAAATTTAATACAATGCATGTTTATAATGCAATGAGAAGCTTTGCCCCGGAACGGAAAAATAATCATAATATCGGCGGCTTTAAGGGTAGAAAATTACTGCAAAATTTAATGACATGCATGTATAGTATTTGGTTCGATAAATTCAAGAATAGAAAAAAGGATATGGCTGCAAGCCACATGCAGAATTCTTGCTGTTTGTCCTTAATACCTTTATGCTTTAAATTTTAATATTTTTAGTGATATATGCCTTCAACCGACGGAGTAGAAACTAATATAACCATGGAATGATTGTCCACACCATAGTTTGTTAGTACTAACGTACTGTACATAATTGTTGGCAAATGCAGTATATTTGTTTTATATTCATCCTAAATCATATACATGATATAATTTACCAAACAACTCATCCGATCTCTATACACGTATAATATAAATTATATATTTTTTATATTGTTTAATAACATCTAAAATCCTAAGACAAAGCAAGCTAGCTTAGATTGTTACAAATCTTTTCAGCTAACCAACGTGTCTGAATCAATATGAAGATTAAACTGAAAAAACTATACCGACAGCTGCATGTACAGTGTTGTTTGGGAAATTGATTGTCGTGCTCAAGCATTTGTTTCAGTATTAAATCCTATTTAGCGTGCAAGTTTGAGACCTTTAGGATATTAGATTTTTGGTTCGTGTATTAAAACTTGACTTACTTTTTCGTTCCTTGTCTTCATTCCTTGTATTGTCCTGCAATGGCAATCGTTAGGCGAAACAATTCAATTTAATTTGCTTTCGTACGCGTGGTTTACAAGCTTATGCATATGAATGCCTTGGCTGGCCAAATGAGGGAATGTTAAGGCCTTTTTTGATAACTTTAATTACCACATGGCTCGGTTGACCGATGTTCTTATCACGTCTAATCAGCCATGCGACTCAATATTCTTATATCTGCAACCGATTTTCTTTATTATCCCAACTGAAGGTTTTTTCTTAGTTTATGCAAAGCATACAACATTATGCACAATAAATAATAGGCAAAGGGGATGTTTTTACACATTAAAATTATTATACGCCTAGGCCCTAGAGTATTTTACAGCTAGAAATTTCCTGACGACCTACTGTGACTGTCTGCCATATGGCAATGCTAATAAAATATGTTCTTTAAGCATTTACTGAAAACAGCAAGGTAAATGTGAAAACACATTTAAATTTCTGACCCTATATCATTCATCAACAACAAAAACAATGTTTTTTATACACAAGTTGCTATATCTGTTTCGAGGATTATTTCACAATAGACATAAACAAATGCTGCATAATTTAACCTTGTACATCGTACGCACTGCGGTTTCTGAACGCCTGTTGTGTTTTGAATGAAAAACACGAAAACTTATATTTAATACATGAAAACGTAGGCGCGCACAACGGAAAACGTTTGAAAAAGATATCCTTTGTGTAAGATCTGCCCATAATAAGTCAAAGGCCGGCAAAAGTCTTTGTCAGTTGCTTCTCTGTTATTTGTTTGTCGTACCCAACTAATGATCAACCTCGTTCCCAGGCTTTCCCTCTTGTGGAAGAAAACCCCTGGTCTGGTAGAAGCTGGTAACGTGACCCATAGAAAATTGATAGCCCAAGAGGGTGAGGGAAAAGTCTCATATTACGTGTTTCCACTTCCGCAGTTCACACTTTGATTGCAAGGAGTGACCGTTATTCTGTATACAATCATCTTCGAGAATCATATATACTTTAAAATACTTGCTAAATTTGGTTTCTGTTTGCTTTTAAATTATACAAACATGCTACACTGCAGATTTTTATAGCAACAAACAAGTCAGGAAATCAAGCAATGAAAACGTATGTTCGTATGCTTTGAAATATTTGCTCTTTTATTCTATCGGGGCTCGGGGGCAGTTTCATTTCACGCGTACGTTTCTGTCCTGCCTCTGGTTCAGATATTTATAAGATTCTTATAATTAGTGTCATTTGGAAACGATATAAACTTTCCATTAAAGAGAGATCTCAAAAGCGACTGTGCAGGTCGTAGCGCCGTGGTGGTCTTACAGCAGACGTTACACATTTGGACACTGGCCAAATTGACATTGAATGTCCATTCTATTGTTTCTAAAACCGTTTATAGATATAGTGCTCTAGATTTTTTAAAAAATAGGTTATCATCGTTTATATTAAACACCAGGTAGGAAGGAGTTTTAACGTACAAAATTGTTTGGGATCGACAGTACAGAATTATAAGACAATTCGCAACTGTATGCTTTTCCTTTTTTGTCTGCACGAGTATCTGTATGTTGAAGCCAAAATTTTGCACAGCATCTCCTATATAATGCTTGTGATGTTACTCTGAGTGTATATCCACACCGGGCAAGCTTGAAAAATATGCCTAGCCACGGTGGGAATCGAATCTACGACCTCTGGAATACTAGCCCAATGCTCTTCCAACTGAGCTACGCGGTCAGGTCGGTTCGAGCATGGATAATAAAATAAATGTATAGGAAACTAGCTGACGTGATCCAATGTTTTCAATGGACTGATGGCGTGATTGGATGTTGAAACCTAGTTGCAAACCAAATTCTCAAAAACGGCATGTTTAGCAATAATACAGCTAAACATTTTAGTCAAAGAGCAAATGAATATAATTACGCCATTCTACAATGAAATCTCTAAGTATTCCCAGTCAATTTTAGCGAATATTTCAAGCACTAAACAGTGAAAAATGCATCCCAAATTTCGTTAAAATTGGGGACGTCAATTTCGTAGCTACAAATGTAAAAAAAAAATACTAAACAAAGACGAAAAACATTTACCTTGAATACTTTGTCGTGGCTTAGGCGTGTTTTTGAAACAATTAGACCAGTTCATGCTTCAATATTACTCTTTTAAAGCAGAAAGTCTAGCGAAACAACAAAAATGCCGAGAACTTTGCAATACGCGTGACGTCAAAGATTGCAACTAGGTTGTTTTTGCTTACGTCAGCTAGAGTCCTATTCATTTATTTTATTATTCATGGTTCGAGTATGTGATATTTCGGAACTGAGTCTAGTTCCTTCGATATCGATGCAATCTAGTAATATGATTTTTTCTGTGTTGGTGTTATGTACTCAGGTGAATATGATGTTTGTGATGCTACTCTGAGTGTATATCATATTCACCTGAGTACATAACACCAACACAGAAAAAACATATTACTAGATTGCATCGATATCGAAGCAACTAGACTCAGTTCCGAAATATCACATACTCGAACCGACCTGACTGCGTAGCTCAGTTGGAAGAGCATTGGGCTAGTATTCCAAAGATCGTAGGTTCGATTCCCACCGTGGCCAGGCATATTTTTCAAGCTTGCCCGGTGTGGATATACACTCAGAGTAACATCACAAGCATCATAATCACTTGAGAACATAACACCAACACAGGAAAAATCATCTCCTTTATAATTATATAGCCATTCACCCTCGCCCCTTGAATGCAAAGGAATGATAGCCGATAAGGTTTAGCAAGGTATTTTTATTATATCTGGTTTTATACCAGCTTTTTGGTTTTATAAGTGGTATAAATTAAGTCTCCCTACGTTTATGAATTATGTATATATATCCCTGATTAAACTGAATATGCGCACAAAGTTTCGCTCATGGAATTACTTAATGAGTTCAGTTTTATAAGCCTTTTAAATTAAATAAAGTTTCCATTGATAGATAGGTTGTTTGCCTCCAGTATTGTTTGGTGAAACGTATAAAATGTTAATCACAGTATACGATAAAGATGATATAAATATTGATTACCCACAGCGGCATGATACAAGTCGAAATGCCAATGAATTAGGTCTTTATATAAGATTTATAATGTGCATGCTGTAAATTACTGTAATACATGAATTAAATATGAAATAATTTACTATAAAGTACAATACCAGTGTCTGATGCATGTATCGGTCCTAAATATTACATTATTATTATTCAATGGGGATTGGAGCTTTTCAGTGACCGATTACATCAACTATTACAACTATTTATGTTACTTATTTAGCCTAGACTATTTATCTTTACAACAATTGATATATTACTTTCCTAACTGTGTTTATCCTATACGATACCAGGTCGGCTTGTCACAACATCGAATCTATTCGAATGCAACAGCTTCAGGAATATTTTTCACTCTCAAAATTGCGATATGATACGACAAAATTGTAAGACAAAAGACAAAATTGCGATATGATAAGACAAAAATTGTCAAGGGAGAAAACTTTGTGGTACAATTTCGAACGGTGGCTACCAGATTATAGGTAGTAGCAAGAATGAAATCTTTTTGGGCAGGCATTACTTCTGAGCGGCATAGTTGTTGATGTCGTAACAAGCTAACCGTTATCATGTAACGACCTAACTGGAGCCTGGTATAAGAAGTCAGAATGATCTGATCGAGTGAACCACGCCCATAGATTGACCACTAGGGATCACGCGAAAGTGTTTTTTTCGAGGTAGACTAACCTGCAAGTGAGACACTTTGGGTTTTGAGTGGAAGAAGTGCTTGCCTCGTGGGCTAAGTTCAGTTCATATTAGAACTGAAAATGTCCCGTTATCCCCACGCAATAATTCACGAGAAGTCAAACAAAACGAAGAGAAGCTATACATGATGTCCCCAAAATAATGCAACAGCGGTGTTCCAGATTTTTACAAAGCTACTAATTATTAGTAGGACTCGAGTGAGAGATGAATTTTGGCACTAAAATTTATTTAAATTGGTCTAGTAGAACAAACGAATATATTATCATATAGACAGCTATCGGATATAAGCTATTCTGCAATCTAATTGGCTCTCTACCAGCAGGGTATTAGCTCATATAAGAATAACGGAGTTTTGCGAACGAGAAAACAGCAAGTTTGCTTTTTATAACTTTAACAGCAATAAAAACACAATGAAAAAACTCCAGCAACTGTGTATAGGTTAGCAAATACTTTTTTTATATTTAAACTAGTTCAAAATATCTTTTTGAAAATAATACTACAGAAAGAGCGAAGTGAAAACATGAACGGAAATCAGAATATATTTTTTTGGACAAAACTGATTTAAAAGCAAAAACTCTTTTAGAAATGAAGTCAACAAGCACTTGTTTTGTCTAAAATATATTAAATATTCCGTATAAAAATTTCAAGTTTTAACAATGTTCGAAGTACTGATTAAAAAATGGCAGTGTTTTCTCAGGTTTAAACCAAGTTGTGTGGATTGCTAAACAAACTGTCAAAATATTGCTATATGGAAGTGTCTGCATGTACGTAAATGCAGTAATTATTTATATAATAAAACAGTTGTCCTACTCATTCTCGTCGTATATTACTGATAGCCAACTCGGTTCAAGCACCTCGTCGGCTATCAGCTCACATACGACTCGCGTTCGCAGAATAAATGTAAATATTTGTTTTCGTAGTGGAAAATACCATGCACGTATATGTTTATTATTGCAAATATTTCGATCTGTAAGCCCGGACTTTATAAGTACTGACGGGCTTACTACGGTCGAATTTGTCCGGCAGCTTAATTGCTCTAATGCCCTCATTCAGGCAAAAGATGCAACTAATTGTCAGGTTTATTCTAACTGAATCAAAATTGTGTGCAAAATGCAATATCCTTTTCCAGACCATTGTTGGTGAATATTTAGGAGTGAATTACAAGGTTACATCACAAGTAACAGAATACAATACTCTAAGTGATAGTTTACACAACAACGCAAAATGCTGATTGCAAGCAAAATCTCTATTCAGTCTGCACTGAACCATTATATTGGAGAAGGTAGGCTATAGGCTTGTCCATGATCAAATGACCATTATAGATGTGAGGCAAAATCCAGTTGACAAAGAACGAAAACGTAAATTATGAACCCCTGGACGAACATCTTCGCTTACAATATGTACTCTTGTTTGCTTCAGCTTTCCTGTTCCAGTTGCAACTGATGCTTTACTGGGTAACTCATCCAGTTGTACATCAGCTGCTCCGCCAAACTTATTGTGAATTGCAATAGCTAGTGTTCTAGTCTGCGCATCAGCCAAAGGTAAATTCTTATCATAATCTAAAACAGGTACATTGAGACTTAGATCTAATATTGCACCTGGTTTTGTTGCAAAGAGACATTGTATTCTATCTGTGCGAACATCCCAAGCTGTTACATTGCGTAACTCAAATCCCTCTCCTTTTAACACATTAACTTCATTTAAAGTATTCCTGAAGACCTTTGTATAGTCTGGTGTAAGCAAAGTCCAACAGCTAGGTTTTGGATTCAGAGGATCTTTGAATGCTGGGATCTTCAATTGAAAATCATCTTGAAAGTCAACGTCGTTTTCGTCTAGAATATTAAACTTTTTCATGTTGCCTAAATCGTCCGCTAAAACACTTTCAAATACTCCCTTAATGTACATCATTAATAACATTGCGACTTGAGCGTGTCCCAGGAGATTTGGATGATAACCATCATCACCGAATAACTCTTGAGTAACAAATGTTCTTTTTGTAATCAAATTACAAACCATTCTTCGCCAGCTCAGGGATGGAATATCGTAGTATCGTGACAAGACATCTACCTCAGTTTCCTCAGAGTCCGGACATTTTTCACCCAGTTCAAAGTTCTGTTTATCTCCGCGAAAAAAGTTGACATAAATAAGAGCAGGATGAGAGCGAAGTTGTAAAATTATCCTTGTAAGTTGTTCCAATGGTTTACTTGGATCAAAATTTCTTTCGTTAAATCTATTGTAGTCGTTTGCAGATAGTTCCCAAAATACAATATCGGGATCACTATCCAAAAAATTATTTATGCAATATGAGAAATATTCGGAATCTGTTCCACCAATTGCTACATTGGTGACCTCCATTTCAGAATTTGTAACTGGAGTGACTGTCCTCTTCCACCAGTATGCAAGAGCTCTGTGATACACACCATCTATATTTCCACGATCTTTCCACAACCCTCCACCAGCTGAAATTGAACCTCCTACAACCAGCAATTTGACATTTTTTCCTCTAACAGCCTTTCGTACTGCATTTTGCATTGGCTTACTAGATCCAAGATTGACTATTCCTGCTTTGAGAAGACTTGATGTAATTCCAAGCTCATCAAAGCTTTTCTGGTGATAAATCCAGGTATCAAATGGATCCTCAGCTAAAGATGCTATCAAATGTTTCATAGTTTTCATACGAAAGTGTCTGGCTGCTTTTAGAACATAGTCTTCTCTTTGCTCATCTGTTGTAGATGTGTTTGGAGATTGAAATTCTTGTTCTTTAATTTCTTCTTGCTGATCAGCCTGAATATTGTATTCATTTTTTACATTTGTTTGTCGGTTCTTTTCAGAATTTTTTCCCGACTCTTTTTCTGTTTCCTGATTGTCTTGCTGCTGCTGTTTTTGTTGTTCTTGTTTTTCCTGCTCTCGTTCTTCATGTTGTTGTTGTTGTTGTTGTTGTTGTTGTTGTTGCCGTTGTTGTTTTTGATGTTTTTCTTGTCGTTCCTGTTCTCGTTGTTGTTGAAGTTTTTGTTGTTGCTGCTGTTCTTCTTCATGTCGATGTTGCGTTTGTTTTTGTTGTTCTTGTTTTTGTTGTTTGTGTTCGTGATTCTCCTCTGCGTGTTTCAAGTCGTTTTCTTGCTTGTGAGATTTGTATTTTTCTTTCTGATCTGTTTTTCTTTGTGTTTTAACTTTCTTTCGTTGTTCTTCACTTTTGTTTTGCTGCGATTGTGATTGCCCAAGTCCCTTTTGCTTTCTAATTTGTTGTTTTTGCCTTAGTTTGTGTGATATTTGATCTTGAGACTTTGCTTTGAGGCGTTGTTTCAGTTTTCTTTCTTTCGCAATCTTTTTCTGAACCGTTTTAAATTCCTGACTATCTTTACCGTTTTGCGAAAAACTTGAATGTTCTTTTTGATTAAGAGATGTTTGCTTTTCCAATCGTATCTGCCTAGCAGAATTAAAATCGTTCTCTTTGTTCTCCTTGAAGTTATTGTGTTTCGTTTCTCTTTCGTCGCCTCCTAAATTTTTAGAGTTGCGCATTGTGTTGATCAAGTTGATAAACGTGTTTGTATAGTGGATGTCGTTTTTGCTTTCGTTCAGGAATGAACCATTTTGTAATCCTTTTAAATGTTTTTCTAACTTTATAAATTGCAATAGTTGTTGGGTTGTATTTTCAATAGCTTTATCAACTGTCTCCTTTAACTGTAGGCCTGGATCATTTGATATTGTATTCTCATTTGTGAGTTTTGTTGTATCCTTAGCTCTTGCTAACTTTGAAATACGATTAACCTTTATTTTCCGTCCTCTTTCATTACCTGCATTAAATGGTTGCTTGGTCTTCATGTAATTTTGTTTCGGAAAAAATAACTTTCGCTCTCTTTGAGACTTTGGAGTAGAATATCCACGTTCTCTTGATTGCTTGTTAACTATTCCTTGCATGTTATTTTTTTCATTGGAGATTTTAAGTTCATGGTTGTGTGGTTGATTCTCGTTTCCTTTAGAGTGCAAACGTTTCCATTCCTTAGCGACTGCTAACAGAGCGTCGACATCAGATTTTGACATATTATTTAAGTTATTAGTTTGTTGAAGACTGACCTTTTTATCTTTTGGAGAGATATTGTTTTGGTTGTTCAACGGTATCTCATCTTGATTTGAAGAATACTGCTCCCTATTATCATAACTATTTTGCAAATTTGATTGTTGATATGGGTCACCCGCTGATTGGGTATTGCTTGGCTTCCTTAATAAATTATTAGGCCCAATGCTAGAAGCTAATTTTGAAGTTTCTTGTGTTGAGATGGTTGAAGCTTTTCCTTTTTCCTCAGTTTTGACAGAGCTCTTGAGTTTCTTGACAAATTTTTGCAGGACCTTAATATCAGTATTAGTGATCAAATCGGGCGTGGTTAAATGTTGGACCTTTGTTGTTTCAGCAATGTTTTTATTTCCAATTGATTTACTGTTATCTGAATCCAGAAGGAAGCTGAACTTTCGTTTTTCCGAACCACTTATAACATTGGTGTTAGGATATAATTTGGCATTTGTAGGGAAGTTGCTTTTTAAAAATACCGACTTTACTAAGTCCTGTTTTGAGTTGTCACTAGGGAACGTCTTTTCGCTTATACCATTAACATTTGTAATAAATTTGGAAGCTGCATTTCTGTTCTGCAATAACATTGAATTATGTTGGTTATTTAAACTCCCAACAGGAACTACCTTTCCATTTCTTCTTTGAGCAAATTCAATTTCAGCAACCAAAATGTTAGTGGTTATAAGTAAAACTATTGTGAATCTAGCTGGAACTGACTGAAGCATATCTCTCTTAATATTTCACTTCGGGTATTTTTACTTTCCTCCTATATGTATAAAGAAATAAACAATTAAGGACCTGTAGGCACCTAAGTCAATTAAAAGTGACAATCTCAAGGTCAGGCCCAATAATCTTCATGATCTTGAACGCATGCATATGCCTTTTCGTGTTTGGCTTGGGAAATTGGTTCACTAAAATAAATTCTAATACTTGCATGCTCAGTTGGATGTACAATCATTGCATGCATGGATGTTTGAAATATATTTCTCCCTTATTTCCGTTTTAACCAAAATTATTAGTTTTGAAAGGTGAAACATACATTTTTGAAAATGTTTCGGTCGTAACGTAACTTCCAGAATTCTATTTCATGACTAGTCTTGACAAAGCAATGCTCAACACTTGACAGAAATATAACTGTCTATCATCAGGCTAAATAGCAATGTTTACTTTGAACAATATTATTGCGGAAAATAGCTGGATATAATTATACATATATGTATGAATTTAATTCCAAACGGAGTTAAGCATGCATGTCTCACAAACATCCTTTCTTTAACGTTAAAGAGTTTTCAAACTTAAAGCATGACGATAAAACATATATAATAGTTTTGTTTGTGAAAACACCACGTAAGTTTATTACTGCAAAGCTTTCGATCCGTAAGCCCGGATCTTCATCAGTGCTAATAATCTGACACATATTATTAGCACTGATGAAAATCCGGACTTACGGATCGAAAGCTTTGCAGTAATAAATTTACGTGGTGTTTCCACAAACAAAACTATTATATGAATTTTGACTGGTTTGTTATCCAATACATACGTGATATTAGCTGAACCCAACATCTCAATTACGAAAACGAGGCTATAGAGCCAAGGCGACGTGCAATTAAAATCCGAAATGGGTAAAACCACGAGAATTCGTCAATTATAAATTGCTTTTTTAAGAAAAACCAAAACGGCTTGTGGTGTAGCACCTGACAACCTTAATTGAATTATCTGTATCTCTTAATTTGTGGAAAGCACCACTAATATTTATTGTTTGCAAATCTTTCGACCCCAAAGCCTGGATCTTCGTCAGTGCTAACGGTAGTTTTCCAATACGGTTGCATTAATTATTATTATTATTATCGTTATCTGAATATTAATCATGATACCCACATTATAGCATAGTGTTTTTCAGTAGCGTTTGGTAATTATAAATTACATCAGTACCGTACGTAAAACATACATTATTTACAATACATGTAATAGATAATACAACTTACAAAAATGTACATCTATAGGCCATATAGCAAAACTCTGCATATAAAAACCCTTTAGCTGCCTTAAGGCCCCGTCACACAATTGCGTATCGTACTAGCGTATGCCAGCGTATGGAAAATCTCACTCATACGCCGGTATACGCTGGCATACGCCAGGGGTACGTTAGGCATAGGTTGTATACGTTTCAAGCACGGTGGCATACGCTGGCATACGGCGGGGCAGAAAATTATTTTTAAGCATGTTCAAAACTTTTGTGCGTATCGGATGTATGGTTGATACAATAAGCATACTCTAGGCACACGCTGAATACGCTAGAGGTACGCCAGATGTACGGTACTCATACGCTGGCATTTCAAAGTATTTTTGTGCGTATGAAAATTATTTCATTAATTTTCATACGCTTCCCATAGGTTTCTCTCATACGCAATAGTGTGACAGGGCCTTAAGTGCACTAAAAGGCTTTTACCATTTTTGAATAAGTTAAATCGAGAAAAGCAAAAGAGCAAAAAGAAGGAATCAGGATGAATCCATGGATAAAGAAACAGAGAAAGTTGAAGAAAACTAGAGTAAGAAAAATTTGAAAACAGATAATAAATAGAAATCCACATCCCGTTATGTACTTCAGATTCAAGGTTATTAAAGTCTACGGAAGCTTGGTATGTTGGTTGATGTTTCCCTGCTTTGCTTGCTCGGGATGAACGGTCGCTCGAAAACTAGATTATTGATGGTGCACCCGCTATATGCATAAATTGAATGAAGCCAATGGCGCCTATATTGGTGTGACCACCACACATCTACTGTGGTGTTCGTGACATAGTAGAAGAGGTTCTAACAGTTTCTGGTTATTTGTAAGAAAAGATAAACATTGTCTGAAAAATACGGTGGTAAGTCTTAAAATTGCCTCTCAATAGAAATTTATGAATAGTGGCCTCTTTCCCCCCATAAATTTGCCCGTGAATAACTAATGAGGTCACAGCAAAATGGCTGCCAATGCCGGCCATCTTGCAGTGCTTAAAACGTTCTAAAACTCCGCATTAGATGAGATGTGGGAAGCTATGTGTTTCCAGTTACATAGGAAAAGAGATTTGTATACTTTGATAATGTAGCTACTTTAAACACGTCGCGCTATTCGATTTGCAGAGATTTTGACAGACTTTCAAATCTCATCTCATTTTGAAGTTTATTGTTTCCTTACACGCTATGGTTCAAAATGCCGCCAAATTAAAATTAATTATACCGTGGTGACGTCCGTGTTGACAAAAAACGTAGCTTGCTTAAGCTTGTTATTATCCTGATATAACACAACTAATTTAATATTCGCGCTCCGGTCTGAAATTTCTATGTCTTGCACGAAAAATTAAACAATGAATTGCAAAATACGGTATACACTGTTGTAGTGACAACTATGTGTATGGTATGTAGGCGGAGTCTGGAGACTAAATTTGATCAGTAGTTTTGATAAAAGCGAAAATTGGTGATAATATTGAATAATATGATCATGTACCTCGTGATGTCCTGGTGTCTGCACTGGTGTCTTGTTCCGCTTTAGTGTTCTTGTGATCCTTAGATCTTGAGACCAAAAGCCAATTTCTTTTCATTTTAGATGTCTTTAATTCTGCTACTGAAAATATTGTTCAGATCATATTGGTTTATTGCTGATATTATTGATAAGTGAAATTTGACAAAGTTTTCAAATACAATGTTTTGATACATCTCTATGATTTAACAATCTATGGCGACAAGTTCTCTTGTCTTGTATTCGTAGCCTGTTGCCACCTGCTATAATGCAACGATTACAACTTTTCAAATGACATGAAATGACAAAGGACAGTAGAATGACAAACTTCTAAATTATATAACTAGAGAAACATGGGTGAATTGAGATTGTAATTCACACGACATTGGACAATTTGGTTCTGGAACAACCAACTTGGTACAGAAAGTTCTCTGGCTACACGATTTCGTAAAATCAATCCAACATCAATTCACAGCCGTATCGGATCAAGTGCATGTGGAATTTAGCAAAAACGAGCCGAGACCGATTCGAGATCGATCTAGTATTCTAGGCCATCTCGAGGTGGTCTCGAATTACATTTACAACCCAGCTAATTTATTGCTGTGTATTATTTTCCCCTTTATTAACAGTAGTTAATTTGGTTAATTTATTCAAACAATTATTAATTCGTTCGTTTGTTTATTCATTCGTGCGATTCAATAATTTCTACCGACCAAAGCTCTAGAGGGTCAAACGAGAACGAGAAAGGTTTTATAATGAGTATTTCAACTGCGATTTAAATTTAAATAAAATATATGTGTGTATCTGTATTTAATGAAATTACCTTGCAGCCATGAAAGCTGAATACGTAGCTAATTATTACAATTAATTACTAAGCTAAAACCAGTTATGAACATACGTGATATGATTGATATCATAATTATTAGAGGCGCACCGGATTTCGGGTCCGGCCGGAATTCCGGCCGGATTTAACGAATTTTCCAGCATCCGGCATCTGGCTGGATTTGGAGAAAATCCGGCCGGATTTAAGTTTCTGTTTTCACCTTAAAAAAACTCACCAAGAATGGGATAAACCATCAATTTGGCAGCTTTAAAGGTTAAAAACACTTATATTATTATAAAATATTAAGTTATTAACAAAAATATATTTAAAAAAGGTTTAAACACAATCAAAAATCTAAACTGACACTAACTAAAAATAGTAAGAAACATAAACCGCCATTTTGAATACTGATTTATCCCCAATTGTCCCCATTACCGGTTTATCTCAAATCCGGCAAATCCGGCCGGAATTTTTGTCCAAATCCGGTAAATCCGGTTCCGGCCGGATTTGAAAATTCCAAATCCGGTGCATCCCTAATAATTATGCTATTTATTTATAAGATAACATATAAAGATTAATAAAAATATTTTAAATTTTAACTATTGTAAAAATTTAAGGAAAGGATGTTAACTATTGTTAACCTTTTTACACATTGCGTATTGGTGACTTGGTAATGTTGGACTTGCACAAGATATTCTCTGCATCCGTGAAAAAGAGCTCTATACTTTAATTTGGTTATCAGAAGGTTATCAAGGACTATATGCTCTTCATTAATTATAATGATTAATGTCTAATGGATTGATGGTTATGTCCCTGAAAAATATTGGAAACCGTTATTGGAAACCAGGCGTCTTGTTCATGTTTAAATCGGTCTGTATCTTTGATAGATAAACAACACGACTTCATACTACTTCTCAATAGATATCGCCATTATAAAATGATATTTATTACATGAGAGCACGACGTGTGCTACTTCATTTGATTCATATTGGAAGGGGGAGGAGGACTGATATAATAACAAGCTAGTGCTAATGTGACAGTAATTTGGTTATAGCTTTCCTAAATGTTGGATAAGTAAGAACAAGACATGTACAATCATGATTAAAGATATAGATTTTACAATCTATAAAGTTATAAACAATTTGTTGGCCAAACGTTCCGAAACTGTTGAAAACGTAATGAGAATATCATTTGCAAGCTACAATCTTGGAGGAAATTTCTGGGAAAGGAATAAATGGATTTATAAAAAATATGACCAGAAATGCTGAGTCGGCATTTTTAATTTTTTATGTAAATGCTATTTCGCGAACAAGATTCTGGAGTATGATAGACATATTACTCTATTACATGCGGTAGACAAAGTACATACTATGCGAAGTGATATTAGAATAATATTCTCTAGTCAATTTTTGATAAATTAATAATATTATATCAAAATAACTTGAATAATAGTTAAACTTGGCGATTATATAAGTATGGTCTTCTATCCAATAAAAAAATATTATTTTTCACGTTTATAGTTAAGACTCTAATAAAATTCTATTGTTTTTGGTACTTTTGCAGTATAAAACCAAATAATTTAAGACAAATAAATGATTTGGAGTGAGGTTGTCTCTTAGAGGCCTGGGTTCTAGTGTACAAACTGTCATGGCGGAGCTCAACTTACAGTGTTTTTAGAGACGACATTATCGATGTTTCAGGTAAGAATTGAAATAAGTAGTGGAGAATAATTTATTACAAAAGACTGTAATTATTAGAAAAGATTGTAATTTCCTTTTAAGATGGAATTTCCCAATGGCGAAATTACATAGAGTGCTTAGCCATTGTGAAGTATCAAGGTGGAAAAATGACTGTGAAAAGAGAGTTGATTGGGAAATGTGTATCCTCTGCAGAAAACCATCCATTGAACCTCTTGTTTGCCCAGCAAAATCGAAGCGAAAAGATATAGGGGCTGGTTATTTATCACCAGCCTCAAATTTATCGCAATTGCATGAGTTACAAGCAAATCCCTTTGGCTTTGATATATATGAACTTGACGATGGTAGCGGGATCGCATCAACTTTGACCGTTAATAAAGCTTGCTGGCACAAATCATGTCGAAACAAGATCAACACTACAGAAGTTAAGAGGACCGCTAAAAGAAAAGAAGACAATGAGGAAGACCAGTGGCGTAGCCAGCCCGACGATTTAGTCCCGCTATGCAAATTCAAAATTATTATCATTATTCATTTCTTTAGAAATTGATTGTTTTCACAGTCAATGAACATGGAAATATTTGCATAGCGGGACCAAATAGTCGGGCTGGCTACACTACTGAGGAAGACAATGACTCAATAAAATCGGTGGCTAAAACGAGACGTTTAACAGAAGATAAATCAATATTCGAGAGTCGGTGTTTTTTCTGTGACAAACCTGGCGGCAACCTACACAGAGCATCGACCTTAGAGGTTGACACAAAGGTAAGAAAGTACGCCACCGAGCTCAATGACACTAAGCCTACTTACGAAATTAGCTGCAGGTGATATTGTGGCAATTGATGCTATCTATCACACTAAGTGCATGGTTGCTTTTTATAATCGCGTCAGGCGGAATTACAGTAAAACTAATGAAGAACAAGAGAACTCTAGGTTACACGCCATTGCTTTTGCTGAACTTGTGTTGTACATAGAGGAGTTCAGAGAAAACAAGGAAACATCTGCCGTATTTCCTCTGGCAGATTTATGCAAAATGTATTCCGCAATATTAGAGGATCTAGGAGCTGAACAGCACTCTAGAGTTCATGCAACGCGTCCTAAAGATAAACTTGAAGCAGAATTGCCCGATCTGATTTCTTTTAATTAAACAGAAGAATAATATACTCCTTACATTCAACAAAGATATGAGGTGGCTGTATTGAAAGCTTGTGAGCATGACGATGATTCAGAGGCTTTACTTCTCGCCAGAGCATCGGGCATCATAAGGAGAGACATTTTTGCCCACAAAAATAGATTATTTAATGGGTCGTTTGGAAGTAATTGTCAAGAAAGTAGTGTCCCTTCCTCCCTTAAAGCTAAGGTATTGATGACCTCGATGGACCACAAATAAAAACGGAATCAGTCGACAATATATAAACTACAGCGGCAAGCTTAGCCATTTCGCAGCTAATAAGCTTTAACTGTGTCAAGAACAGAAAGCCTACTAGTGAGGAATCTCAGCCTATTATGCGCCATAGTAGGGAACATGAGAGCACTAGCTGTTCCCCTGTACATAGGTTTGAAAATCCATGTAGAGACAAGAAGCAGAACCCTTATAGACACATTATTTCGTGTGATGTCCATATCTGCTGATGCTGCAAACAGTGTATGGCATCGTTTTGAACAGGACGGTTTAGTTTGCCCTCCAAAACAACGAAGAGATCTATTTTGTACCGCTGCTCTAGACAACATTGACCACAATCCTAGCGCAACTACAGCGAAAGACTCGTTCCATGGTACAGCAATATCAGTAGTGCAGCATATAACTACTGAGAATCATGGTACGGAACGCGGGATAAATGTTATTAATGAAGATATACCAAGGCAGAAGACGGTGAGAGAACTTCCAGGTGCATACAGAAATGTTCCGCCAGCTGTTCTGAAAGATAAAGGTCCGGTTTTCCCTAAGTCAATAGGGCCTGTAATGCCCCCAACACAAGATCAAGATGCAATTACCAGAAACATTAATTGGTTAGAGAATGTTAAATTACTTTACGGAAAAGACGAGCTTGACAAAGAGGAATGAATTCGTGTCTTGGGCAGCTTTTCATGCTTCACTTTAACCTCCACCAGAACATCATATCGACATTGTCGCTCTTTTACCCCTGTTTCTGGAGAACGCGCAGTTCCGTCGCCATGATATTACATGGCACGAATGTGATTAACGATGTTGTGCAACATCTAAACCCAGGTCAAATACCAGTATTAGCAATGGATCAATCACTTTTTGCGATAGCAAAACAGATACAGTGGAACAATTCCAATACACATGGAGAAGATCATTACGTGGTCATGTTTGGTGGTTTGCACATAGAAATGGCAGTAATGAAATGCATAGGAGAGTGGTTGAATGGGAGTGGTTGGGTAACTGCACTAGTTAACGCCGGAATAGCAAGTGTTGGCACGGCAGAGTCATGCAACTAGGCATGCGCACGAGGTTACCGCAGCAGCCATGTATGTCTTGCAACAAATTAAACAGCTTTCGAAGAGTACAAAGAATCGGTTCAAGAGTCTGAGCAGCCCTTAGACTTCACTGCATGGTGTAACAAGATGAAATCAAATTAACCACAGTTCTGTTTCTGGTCACAGGTGTTGAGTTAGAGTTATTAGTGCACGAGATAGTAAAAACGATACGAGACGGAGACTTTGATCAGTACGTGCAATCACTTGCCAGCATCATGCCGTGGTGTTTGCACTTGATCGTGTGAACTATGCGCATTGGCTGTCAGTTCACGTTCGAGACATGTCATCACTGTCACTAACACATCCAACTGTCTATCTTACTCTTGACCCTTGGGGGGGCAATGTTCGTTAACATTTTGCTGTATAACGGATATTTCATTACTTGTAGCTAATACAGTTAGGGGCCGACCATTTAACTTTTGAAGGGGGGGGGGGGGGG
>CACRXK020009466.1:3055-19104 GCA_902702795.2 Paramuricea clavata
TTCAAATATTCACCGGGCATGTTACCTACAACCCCTTCATATATATATATATATATATATATATATATATATATATATATATATATATATATATATATATATATATATATATATATATATATATATATATGTATGAACTTACGGTTACAGCTCAACAGCTACCGCTGGCCTCTGTAGCTTAGTTGGTTACAGCGCTGCACCGGAATCGCAGGGCCGTAGGTTCAACTCCTACCAGAGGACCTTGTGCTGCATTTTTCGCAGTCGTTCCTGGTTAGGTCTTAAAATGTATATATACTCACTTGGATTACAAACCCTAACATTCTAATATATATTTTTGTCTTCCTTTCAGTGGTCATCATGGCTTGCAAATTCGATCACAACTTCAGAAATTTCTTTCTTCGGCCTATCCACATATTTCCTTACGTGTCGTCTTTCGTCCTTCATTCCGTCTTTCCAACTTCTTTTCATTTAAGGGCAAAATTCCCTGCGAATTGAGATAGCATGTTGTGTATTTGTATAAGTGTCAATGCTGTGGTGCATTGTATGTTGGTCAAACTCGCCGACACGTACACAAGCGTATCTCTGAACACATGGGTGTTTCAACCTTGACTGGAAAGAAACATTCTGTTTCAACCATGTCAGACATAGTCGCTCGTATCGATACCACCAAACATCAAATTTCACCCTCTGATTTTAATTAAAATCCTTTCTAGTACTACTTCTGAAGCGGATTTACTCAATCGCGAAAGCCTCTTCATATGCAAGCTTAATCCTATTATAAATGCCAACATTAGGTCAACTCCTGTTGACCTATTCTAATGCTTTGCCAGGTCTCTAATTACTAACCATCATATCTTTATTTTACTAATGTTTTTAATGATAGGTTGTTTTTCATTCCTTCCTCTTATTCGCTTATTTGAATAGTGTAACTGTTTAAAAATTTGTATATATATAATACATGCTTGTAAATAAGTTTAATTGCTCTGAAGATATTGTGAACAATACAACGAAACGTTAGCTAATAAATTTATATTTTTGTTATGTCTTGCCTGAAAGTCAATAGCTGGGCTTTAATTTTCATTTTTAAATTATGCTTTCCATGCACCCGCCGGAGTATGTGATTGTTTAAGGCAATGAGAATGGGAAAATGGAAAAAAATCCAAGATGGTGGGATATTTATTTCTTTTTGTCTGCCGTGAATGAGGCACTATAACTGGTCATTTGACATAAATGCATTGTGAATAATACCTGGCATCTTTGGTACAGCGTAAAATACAAGTGATTGGTTTTCTGTAACAAACAGGCAGGTTAGCGAAAGCATAATGCTTGTATCGTATAATAATTCCAAAAATGTTACATCTTCCATTGCTTTGTGGAATGTTCTTTGACCATTTTATGACAGAAATTAGTGGAGTGCTTTTTGTGTTAACCACTCAGATCAACTACCCAGTTCTAGATAAGAGATTTAAACATAGAAATAATCCGCGAGGCAACGGCGTCAAGTTTATATTAAGACTAAATTAGGGTAGACTAATAAGATTAGATTAGGATCATAGGTCAGAGTCGGGGTTATGTTAGAGTCAGGGTTCAACATGCAACGCGAATTTATTGTATAAATTAATTCGAATGTGCATGTTTAACATTTTATTCATATGTTTGATTCAAATGTAGAGCTCATGCTGACGTATACTGTCCATAGCTACTGCTTTTCCTTAAAAACAATGAAATAGGGTTTTACTAACTTTGTATCTTAATTAACAAAACTTTTTTTTCAGTTTAGATGTGAATATTAAATAGTTTTTAATATTATTTAAAAAAGAAGATTCGTACTCCCCGCAACCGCGCGAAATTCCTCGCCACAAAAATGGGAAGAACCAAGATGCCCTTATAAATTTGCCTTTTTGTGGAGATAAAATTTTTACTGAGAAAAGATAGGACTACATATTCCATATCTATTATTTATGTGGATTTAACAGACTGCATGTATAACAAGCGTATACAGTTTTGGCACAGGCTAGCTAGGAGCAAACTCACACACAAAGATACGGCCACATACAAGACAGATAAACACCACAAACGCCAGTCCACCTAAAGAAAATACAATTATGCAGTTAGAAAGAAAAAATGATAAATAGACACCCAGTTTGCCAGATAGATAACTCTCAGATAGGTGAGCAGACAGAATAACAGACAGACAGAAATACAGATTGACAGATAGACAGAAATGCAGACAAACAGATCTAACTTAACTATCTGTACTGTCATGCTAGAATTACTGATACTAAATTTATATGGTATGTTTTAGATGGCAATGGAACAATAAGTATAGTCTCACAAGCCGCAACTTTTTATGCTGTTCGTGTTACGATGCCTACGGCTGGTGTATGGAACTTTAGTATAATTGCATTCGGACCATTTACATTTCAAGTTACAGCACAAAGTACTTTGGCTTTTGCAACAGTTTTTGAAAAGGAAGAATATTCAAGCGCTTTTGGGAAGATGCTTGTACCAATACCAGGCAACCCAATTAAAGGTAGGATGTAACTTAATTGTGCTGTAGTAAGTGCTAATGAATCATGATTTGCCGGTTGCCAAACCTCCATATTTTTGCGCGGTTAGCACAAAGAATCTTGGGACACAATATATTCACATATAGTAGTTCGCATTTGTAGAAAAAAATTACATTTTTAAGTATTTATTATGATCAGAAATGGATTTACACTCATTGCCGATTGGAAGTCGCTGTTCGTGGAGACTGTAATTGGTTTTATAGAGTGATTGCTTTAGCAATAGACATCAAAAGTAATAATTATAAGGATTCTGCGAATGTTCGAGCCATGGCTAACAATATATAAATGCTTTAACACTCAACTACGTTTCACGGCTTTCACCCGTGTTTATTTAATCATATACTACGATTGGGGAATCATTTAGAGAAAAGCCTTGACTCAGGTACTTGGGGAGAAACCATCGATATATTTGCTTGTTCAACGGCATTGCAACGTTCGATATGTGTTTACTCAATGTTGGATCAGAAGAAGAGTCGATTTGATCCCCGTCATGTGTTACCGCTTGCATTAAATAGCCCAACTAAGTGTGACTGTGCTATGTACTAAGTGTGACTGTGTGACTGATCTGTCGTTTGTTGGCAACATTTTCTCACGAAATAGGCGCTGTTGCATCCAGCTGTCGAGGTCAATGAACATTCCAACTTGGGTGGTTGAGTTCGACTCCATTTCTGATCCAACAATGAGTAAACACATATCAAACGTTGCAACGCCGTTGAACAAGCAAATTATATCGACGGTTTCTTCCCAAGTACCCGAGTCAAGGCTTTTCTCCAAATGCTACTATATGAGTAAACAAATGCAGGTTAAACGTAGTTAAATTCTGAAGCATTTATATGTTGTTTATACACATCGCACATGGCTCGAACATTCGCAAAATCCTTCTCTCTATAAAAGCAATTACCGTCTTTATGTCACAACAACTTCTTTTACCATTCGGCAATGAGTAAAATTTATTTCTGATTATAATAAATATTTTAAAATAATTGTTTTTAAATCGAACTGCTATGGTCAATATATTGCATGTGTTTACCCCCTGGCGATCCCAAAATTCTTTGGGCTATTCGCGAGGAAATACGGCGGTCTTGCAACAGTTAAATCGTTCAATGATAGTGAAACAACTGAACAATACCACTGAAATTAAAAGCAAACAGGTTTCTCGTCTTTGAAATTTAACGTTTTCCTCCCAGACTTCCTTAAATTTCTGTTACGTAGATATTATCGGGCGAGGGGGTGAATTAAAAAAGTTGGGAGGCCGGGAGGAGGTGAATTAAAAAAGTTGGGCCCCTTTCCTTTCGAGGCCTCCTCTAACAATATTTTCCCGGAAAACAAAATATTTTCCGGAAAATGTTGGCAACGGGGAGGGGGGAGGGAGGGGAAGTCGACATCCTTTTCCAAAAATGAGATAATGGGGCTTAAATATAGTTTTTCAGACCATTTACGAAAACACGTTCCGCAATTCCAGCATTCCGGTGCCTCATCTTGGCAAGTTGGGCCCCTTTTTTACTTTTCTTTGGGGGACCCTACACCCCCCAGCCAGTAAACACCAAACAGCAAACTTTTTAACATAAAACCTGGGCGCATTGAGGGCCTAAACGTATTAAAAGACATGTACAATTAGAAAGATAAATGTATTACAATATTTCTTAAGCGTCAAAATTGCTCCGAATTGACTGTAGATTTATACATTCCCTAAAGACATGGAAGGTTACTATCTAATAGCAGGGTTCGTGCTACGCCTTGAAGTCCTTAAATACTACTTAAAGGAATTTCTGACTCTAAAGGGCGCTTGAAAAGCCCTTGAAATTTGCAGTTTTGTAAAGACTCCTTTAAATACTCCTTACATTTCTGTCAAACATAAATTCATATTTTCGCTAAACGTAAAATCCATACTATAGCGCCAAAATATAGTCGGTGACCATGAAAATTAATGTGAATGAATATAGAATGTTACATTAAGTTGAAAATTATTAACAAACTACACAGTGGGCTTGGATATTTAAGAAACTACATTGCAGGCTCGGATTTATCGCCATTTTATTTCATTTCATTGTTTAAATATGAGTGAGTGAGCGAGCGAGCGAGCGAGCGAGTGAGTGAGTGTGTCGTTTATTTCATAAATAATGTATTAATAAACATGCCTGCAGGAGGGAAATGTATTTTCAATTCGGACTAGCTTACAAATAACGTACACTTACAAAGCATGGCTGAAAAGTGTGGTGAAGGATGACAAACATGCTGCGTTTTGCAAGGTGTGTTGCAAAAAGTTTAGTATAGCGCGAGCATGGGAAAGTCGGCCTTAAAGTCCCACATCGATAGAGCAATGCATAAAAAAACATACTTTCTCGACTATATAAGGCAACAATTCCTATCAATACACGTTTTATATCAACAAGCAATCAGCCTGTATCTGGTGCTGCTGAAAGTTCTGCAGAAACAGTTTCCAGTCCAGCCGGCGGTGGCAGTGGAAGTCGTGAAAACAATGTCAGCTGCACTGATCAATCCAAGCGTTGCTCAGCCTTCGGACCTACACCATCTATCAACGTACCTTGGTAAAAAGCTGCTGACGTCGAGATACTGTGGAAATTAAAATGTGTCCATTCACATTTTTCCGCACATTCAAACATGGGTATGAATAATTTGTTCCAAAAAATGTTTTCCGATAATCATATTGCACAAACGTGCTCCCTGTGTGAAACAAAATACAGATACATGACAACATTTGGACTTGGTCCGTTTTTTTCCAAAAAGCTTATGGAAGACATAACCAACTCCCCAGCCAATTCTGTTTTATTTGACGAATACCTTTTGATGTACTGTATATGGGCGCTATTGGTCTAATGAAAGCTGCCACGTGAAGTCCTGTTACCTTACATCATTATTCATAGGACATGACAAAAGGGCAGATCTACTTAATCACTATGATGAAGCTACTAAAGATCTTGATCCATCAATGGCGTGGCACATTGGTATGGATGGTCCCAATGTAAATCTTGCATTTGAAAAGAAGTTGAGAGAATCTCGTGAAGAGTTTAATTTAACTCTTAGAGCAACTGCCTGTAAAAACTGAGAATCTCAAATCAAATGAAAATATTCGAATTTTTTTTTATTCCACCAAATCAACCTATTTAGTAGTGTTCCCACAATGGAAAAAATACTAAAAACTGGTGCGATTTTTTTTCCTGTAAGATTTTTACAAAATCCTGATTTCAGGGCTTCATTTTCATGCTCGAACAGGCTGACATTTAACCCAACTGTAAGAAAGGACAGACGGATAAATATGAAACCGATGAACTCCATATTCCTAACATGTTTCAAGGTACTATCAGAGTTTGCTACTGACTGTTATTACGATCCTAAGTTTAATTGTTAATCTATTATGAATTTTTATGTGCGATCCCTTTTCGAAGCCTCGCAAAATATACAAAAAATGGCTAAGTTTAATGGGTATAAAACGTTTCTGGTACTTAAAACTTTGAAACAAAAATTGCAGCATCTAAAAGCCTGATTATTGCTTGCTATATCACAAAAGTTTCATGCTTGGGATCGAAGTGGTTTTGCATTTAAAAATAAATGTGTGAAGTAAGATATACCAAATTAGGACGTCACGCCAACCGGAGCGTATAGCTAAACAGACGTCTAGCCATGGAAAAAATAGGTACGCCAAGCGTACATGTATCTGCGAACAGCGCCACAATGAGAGATCCGACTTATTTAGATTGTAACAGTAACAGACAACTTAACCCATTAAGTGCCAGCGCTCCCCTCTTGATCAGTAAAATCGTCTGGCTTAAAGTAGGGTGCATGATCAGGGCGCAATGCGACTTGATGGGTTAAATATATCTCCTTTACAGAACGTAAAAATTCACAACATAGATAAAAGTTAACAAGGTCATTATTACCTTGGTCAGATGGGGAGCATGTTGAGTGACAATGGCATGAATTTAACGCACTGAGTGACAGCAATTTCCCCCTGACGAATAAAATTGTCTGGCGTTAGAGTAAAATAATAGAGTAATTAATACTAAAACTGATATTTGCTGTGTTGGTGTATTGTACTCAGGTGAATAAGATGCTTGTGATGTTACTCTCTGAGTGTGTATCCACACTGGGCAGACTTGAAAAATATGCCTGGCCACGGTCCACACCGGGCAGGCTAGAAAAATATGCCTAGCCACGGTGGGAATCGAACCTACGACCTTTGGAATACTATTTCGAACCGACCTGACCGCGTAGCTCAGGTGGCAGATCATTGGGCTAGTATTTCAAAGGTCGTAGGTTCGAATCCCACCGTGAACAGGCATATTTTTCAAGCCTGCCCGGTGTGTATATACACTCAGAGTAACATCACAAGCATCTTATTCACCCAAGTACACTACACCAACACAGCAAATATCATGATTACTAGATTACACTGATATCGAAGGAACTAGACTCAGTACACTCAGAGTAACATCACAAGCATAATACTAAAACTGTCTGTACCAGTGTGGGTAGTACCAATGTGAAATTGATGTGCTGAGTGGTTATATTACTATCTGAAATAACAAAACTGCTTGTATATTTCAGGTAGTAGGCTAATATAATCACTCAGCACATTAAAATAATAGAGTATGCCGCATTGCCTCTTAATGGGTTAACAGGGTTCATGGGCAGATACTCTAATTAATTTATAACTAGAAAAAATACATGTATGCAGAAACCCTCGCCTTGCTGACAAAACCATTGTATATTCCGAACATGAAGTTTCTAAAGTAGTTGTCATGGTAACACGATATTTTTTTAGAATATTCTTACAAATGAAAAATCGCCTAAAAATATCACTTCTAATTACAAAATTATCAATTTCCCAACATATATATGTTAGGTATGTTATTATCCGTAATATAAGCTTCAATTGAAGGTAAAATTCAACCACAAACGCTTCGCAAAACGTTTTAAAGTGTTCTTTCAACTTCTTTATAAAAATAAACTGCCTTTAAATAAATGGCTTTATCGATAAACTTTGAGTTGGCAATAAAATGATTTCAAATTCTCTCTTGCAAATGACTTTGCTTTCTTTTTAATTTAAAAAAATTCAATATAATAAAAAAGGGAATCAATGTTATTAAAGATACACTGAAATTATTTGCTGTCTTGTAATAGTTGTTAATAGTTGTTAGTTGTTTCATATACGCAAAGGCCGTCGGGTTTTAAAGTCATTATAAAATCAATATTTAAAACAAACTTACCTTCGTTAATGTCGGCTCCCTTTTCTCCCCTCTTTACGAAATTTACAAAATCTTGCCAAAATGCGAGCAAAAATGAAATATATGTGCAAGAAATCAATCAATCATCAAATCAAGAAATGAAAAAATGTTTGCTATTTCGCTGTCGTCGAGTGTATCTAAAAGTCGAGGGTCGAGAGTCGAGAGTAAAGGTCGAGAGTCGAGAGTAAAAGTCGAGAGTCGAGAGTAAAAGTCGAGAGTCGAGAGTAAAAGTCGAGAGTTGAGAGTAAAAAGTCGAGAGTCGAGAGTAAAAAGTCGAGAGTCGATCGAGAGTAAAAAGTCGAGAGTCGGCAAATGTCATCAGAAACAAAGTCAAAATATTTTTATTTTTTAACCACGTTTAACACTATATATATAGCTTTACATAGCCATTCCGTAACAAGTACCAACGGCTGAAATACAAACTTTCCAATAAATATTGCTACAACAGTCAATAATCAGTGGCGGAAATTCACTTTTTCCGGTGTGGGGGGGGGGGGCAAAGCCTCCTAAATTTCCGACAAAACTTTGAAATTTCCGACGTACCCCCCCCCCCCAATTTGCACTCGAAAAGACTGTTTTTAGCCCACTTTTAGAGGGTCTGTCTGAATGGGGTTAACTGACTACTGACATTTGGCTGAATTTTTGACTGACAACTGACAAAATATCCTAACTGACAACTGAGAAATGATGAAAAAGTGATGAGTCAGCATTTTGCAGTAACTGACTACTGACAGCTTGCAATATATCGCACTGACAACTGACAACTGGCTTAAATTTTAGCTGACAACTGACACCCAAAGACCCCCATTAAGACCCTCCTTTTAGATCAAAATTTCCGAAAATTCGTCAATTTTCCGGAAGGTGGGGGGGGGGGGCGGCCCACCAAGATTTCCGCCAACGTCAATAATAATAACGTGATAACAAAAACAAAAAAGATTGTATAAGAAAATAATATCGCATTTGATGCCTCAATCTTGCTAAATGTTTTCACATGTCATTTCATTCTAACTGACATGCACATAAACTCCGCTGAATTTTGACAGCCATCTCCAGGCTTGTAACTAAAATGTCACTTATTCATTAACGTACGTTTATATCAAACGAGAGCGTATTAAGAAATCCACGTTGATCACAATCTAACGATTCATACAATTGTGAATTCATAAATACGAGCCAGTAAAAATAGGATTCTTTTGTCGTATGTGCGACTCTATCGGGTGGTAATATGTCTCGCACGTAATTGTAAAGTCCTAGTATTTATATGTAGCTTCACATATGAGTAATTTTTCGCGGAAATAGGTGCATGTAAAGCGGGAAGGATGGACAGTAATATATAAGGAAGCGATAAAACTAGTTATTAGATAATAGTTATTTGATTATTGAATGTTGTGGCTAAATTTTTGCGAAAGTTTTTGTTTTATATTGTACTGGATTATTCCTTTGATTGCATGTATATGCCTCTTGTTTACTTTAATTTCGAGAATTTGAGCATACTAAATTATGTTTCGCAAATATTGTTTGCTTTATGTTCCGATACACAGGGAATGAAAGGTTCAGCCGTCATAGGCGTACGGGCGGGAAAAAACAGGGAGCCAGAAAGAAATTTACCCGACTTTTACCCACTGAATAAAATTTTCCGTGTAACTAAATTTCCAAAATTGTCGTTGGGAAGTAGACAAAATATTTTCCTATTTGTCGATTCCTCGTTACTTTTACATATTTCTGGTATTTTCAAATACCATATTGCATATACTGTCTTCTTTTTAAATTTATTTCCCCCAATTTTTGGCCGAATTTATTTTGACTGGGGTGCGGGACTGCCTCCCCCCCCCCTCGCCCGTACGGCTATAATCAGCCGTTGTTACGGATCGCTTATATATTGTGTTACTGTAAAAGTATTTTGACTTTGTTGTTTCTGATGACATTTGCCGACTCTCGACTTTTTACTCTCGATCGACTCTCGACTTTTTACTCTCGACTCTCGACTTTTTACTCTCGACTCTCGACCTTTACTCTCGACTCTCGACTTTTACTCTCGACTCTCGATTTTTACTCTCGACTCTCGACCTTTACTCTCGACTCTCGACCCTCGACTTTTAGATACACTCGTTTGCTATTTCGCTGTCGTCATGCAGTCGTTATAATGCAATCTTTAAATTGGACCAATCAGTATCCGATATTCATGACAGTCCGCCATATTTTTGAGATCAGTGGGGATGACCACCCATCGTTGGTGACCCACGCCCACGATAATTGAAGAACCTTAGACTTCGCTAATGTTTTCGTTTCCCCAGGTGTAAATAGCCGGGGGGAATTAGTACCCTCGCACGGCGCTTCGAGCCGTCGGCTCGGGGATAACCAATTGAGTGGAAGCACTCTCCCCCTCACGAGTAAAATCATCTGGCATTAGACAGAGTAAAATAATAGAGTAGGCCACATCAGAGCACATTGTCACTTATTAAAATGCATTCAGTGCATTAAAATGCATACAGTGCATCATTAAAATATGTGTTGACATTTGATGTATTATATGATGCTAACATTGTAAAAGGTATAAAATGTGAATTTAATTAAGGGAAATTAAACATCAACCTGTGGCATCTCTACAGAAACTATTAAACCATCCACAATACTCCCAAGCTAGGTTTCTCAAACTGCAAATTGCCAGAACCGAAATGGCCAGCCAACCACGGGTAGAAACACTGACGTTAAGTCCACAACTGTTGGTACAATTGAATTACTGTTCAGCCAGGGCATGGAACACAGATCGGCAGTACGTGGTGCTTCATCTCGCAGAATGTCTTTCTTTAATGTATCATTTACCTGATAATCGGCTGAATATACGGACTTCATACTGTGTCGCGTCACAACGTTCCTAATTAATTTAAAAACACAATATTTTGATCGCGTGTACAAACCTCATGTCGAATTTCGCAGCCAGCGCTAGCGAACGGCGTACCAAACCTTTTGATTAGCGATACGTTGCGTTTACAGAATGTGATGTTTTTTGCTGTTGTTGTTTTCTTTCTACATCTCACTCGATTCAATGAATTTTTAAATGTTAAAGGTTTTCGTTGATGGATAATTCGAACCTCGAATCGCATATATTCGCCTCTCTTTGCATCCATAGACCATCAAAACAGATGATATATTGCCACCGCTAATTGGCTAGAACTAGAAGCAAGAAAGTCCACTAACTAACGTGTCTGCTTATTGGCTAAATCACTAAATGTCACTAACTTACACGCACTGTAGCATAGTATCTGCACTCCCAGATACAAAAAGAGGTAGTTAAAACATTCTTGAGAATTAAGTTTGGTAGGTTATAGCGTTGGAAGAATACAAAGAATATGACTACGGATGCAAGTTTCGAGATTTTGAGCTTTTCAATCGATAAAACAGGAGTAGCCTATAAAGTGTTAAATGTCTTCAATACGCTGATCTGGCTCGCTTAAGCGGGATGAGTGTTAGGCCCTATTGCTCTGTTCATGTACGCGAATATATTGCTGTAAATAAGATTTTCTCGACAGATTTCAATGTTCAAAGGTCCTTGTGAACACCATTTAGACTGAGGGCGATAACAGTGCAAGTTTTTCGCGAAAGTGTGGAATTTCATGTTCGTGAGAAAATATATTTATGTTATACTATTTATAGCGGTGAGCCCGGCTAGCGTTATAAAAAGCAAATTTCTGTGCTTAAATCTCATGTATAAACACGGACTAAAATTACCTCAGGTACCCAGGCATACCAAAAGCACGTTGTGTTTGTAACGTTAAAGTAATTCCGCAGTTTTGCATTGCGCACTTTTACTGCTCACATCTTATAACTTATCATTTCATCCATTACACGTACCAGGTTTAAAAAAAATCATTTTATGACAATTTTATGTTACTTCAAAACATCTTTGGTTACATGCGTGCAAAGAATTACGTTAAAATCAATGTTTTCAAAAAAGGCATACAAAAGTGTAGCTAGGGTTCCTGTGTCTGTAGTATATTTATTTACTTGTATTTCACGTTTTAATGCCACAATTCCCTAAAAAGATCGGTGACCCCCGTTTTTTAACTGATAATTTATATCTTTAATACATTTTACATTTCATATCCGAAATTAAAAGAAAAATCATTTCTGGATCTTGAAATAAAATCCCTTATCACTGCATGTTCTGAAAGAAAGATATGTAAAAAAATGTGGAAAAGACCTTTGTGGATCAGATTGTACACATTAGTAGTATCATTTTGCTCAAAACACAATATTTTTCAAAAATAATTACAAGATAGGTTTATTAAAGCAAAATCCGCGCTAAAAACGTAAATAAATATCGGGCTGTTGTGATTTTGCTGTTACTCGTAATGAGCGTCAAGATGGCGCCATATTGGGGTAAAGGTGGTATATTGTGATTGTCATATCTTCTTAACGAGTTCGGTGACCCCGACTTTTTTGTGTTATTTTAATTTAAGTATATCATAAACTCCATGCCAGGGAAGTTTCAGCACATTCTCATTTCGGGATCAATTACTGCGGAATTACCTTAAAAGAGTATAAAAGATATTTCCGATCACTTGAAGTTTTGTAAAATCAGTGTAGCCTACTTGCTGCTAGCTTGAGCAGATAAGATTGAAATGGTTGATATTAAATATATTATAGTTATTATCTATATTTGCATCATTATGTAGAGTAGCTAATTAATATGGTATTGCAGAACAGCTGGGCATTTTGTACGGAGCATGCGCGAAAAAATCAATATGGCGACATATATTAGGAGTGCTTCGTGGATTTATCTGGTTTTAAAGCTGATAAAACAACATTTAAATGAACGAAAACTTTGTAATATTTGGTGGTAAACATTAAGCTATGCAATCCAAAGGTTTTAAATTTAAACTTTTGCTATATTTTATTGCTTTTTATGCTTTGAGAATAGACAAGCTCATTTTTTTTGAAAGAATCTAAACTAATATTTTACCCATCATTTGTTTAATCTGAACAGAAATAGATAGAACACTTGGCTCCATAAGTTATAAACGGAATTGGTAGCTGATCTGAAAGATTTCAGTATTCCTGGTACACATTTTGACAAAGAATGACTGTAATTTTAAAAATTAAATATGCATATCAAAAACAATAGTTTTTATTAGAACAACACAGAATAAGTTGTTATTTTCCATTTTTACAAAAAACAAGTTTGGGAACAGAATCTAGTCCTCCAGCTTGATGTCATATTCCATTTATTTGGATATTTGAATAAAGGAATATGAAATAATAATTGAAACTTGTCCAAAATTTGATACCAACACTCAAGTGAACAGATACTATCACCTAAAAATAAAAGAAAACAGATCTTAAATTTGTCATATAATGTTATGAAAAAATCTTAGATACTACAGGCATATAGTGAGCACAATTCTTTAGCAAACTCACTAAAATAAGTTAAGTTATACTATGATAAGAGGATGGCAATATATGACAACATCAAATGTTACCATCTTCAGTGTCCAAAAAAAGTGCCGCGCGCATTTTTCCCAGCATACCCACTAACTTTTCGATGAAGGTTGATTAATAAGGATAGTTTTAAGCCATATTTCGGAGAGAGGCAATGGGCAAAATTTTAAGATATTTTTATTTATATGCCATATCACCCCAGAATTTCACAAAGCAAGGATGCCTCTATTCAAAATTGCCGTTAGACTCAACTGAACAAATCAATGCGGCATTTCTTATCTCATAACAACCAATACTTGAACATTTTCAAAATCATTTTTGCAGCAATTTTTACTTTATAACAAACCAATACAGGAGCAATTTCATAAGCATGTGACAACATGACATTTTCATTTCACAAGTGAATTTGCCAATTACAACATCTAGCACATTTTCCCCATGAATAGCTCAGGTTTTAATAAAACAAAGTATGATTTAACTTTCATAAAATATATTTTCTAACTAAAGGCAACGGCCAGATTTTACGAAATTGCAAGAGGAATATGTGTCATTTTCATCAAAATATGTATTTTAAGACACTTATTGTTCCAGATGAGGAAGAACAAACAAAATATTGAACATACCTGTGGAAACAACAACAACTCAGCTTCTATCAAGAGTAAAATATGAACACTTCCTTGTTTCCATACTGCTGTACCCTGCTTCTGAAACTCTGGCAATGAGTGAAACATTTCCACTTGTCGCCCTTTTGTAAAAATAAATTCTTCGCACGTTTTCATGCGAATAAGTCGTTATATCGTTGCGTACAAGCACTACAACTTAATCTTTCAAGAAACACTTTATTTTCCATGAAGAAACCAGTAAAAGAGGACAAAAAATCCTCTCACAATGCATATTTTCAGCGTTCGAAGAATCAAAATGTTTTTTAAAGAAATGCGCCCGCAATATTTAGACAGCGACAACAGAATGCCCAGCTGTTGTATTGCAGGACTATTGTTACGGGGTGTACTCAGGAGCCTGGAAGATAATTTCCCCTTAAAAATGAACACGGACACCCCGAACCACAATGTTTATGTTAGGACTTGATATTCGTAGAAACAGTATAGAACGTATTGTTATCGTCTGGATTTATGAAATAAAAAAGCTTTTTCTTGTTTAATTATACATAACATAACATGGTACCAGGAGTGAATTAAGCAGTTATTTATCGATTGGAAAGTCTATTGTGCAGCAGCAACTCCGTGAACTCGCGCAAAACGAGGCGAAAGTGTGAAACATTCGAGGAGATATTGTAAAAATATTTTAAATATGTCGGACCATGATGAACCGACAACATCGATGGCGTCTCAGGAGGTTAAAGTGATACAAATTCCGTTGAATTTGCCCATGCTACCGCAGCTGGCCATGACAGGTAATCTGGAAACGAATTGGAAAAGGTTTTATCGCGCGTGGAACAACTACGAAATAGCAGCACGTCTGAGAGATCCGAATAACCCTAGTACAAATAAAGAACTAAGAACAGCCACTCTGTTGACGTGCATTGGAGCTGATGCTCTTGATGTGTTTGACGGACTGGACTTTGCGAATGAAGACGAGAGAAAGGACATCGATATTGTCGTAAGCAAGTTGGAAAAGTATTTTATTGGAGAGACAAATGAGACGTACGAACGGTATTGTTTTAATAAAAGAGATCAAAAGTCACACGAAACGGTTGATGCTTACTTCGCAGCCCTTCGTACTTTAGCCAAGACTTGCAACTTTGGTAATTTGGAAGACAACTTGATAAGAGTTCGTATTATCATGGGTATTAAGGACAACGCCACACGAAAGAAATTATTGGAAGTCTCAAAGCTTACTCTGCAACAAAGTATAGATACAGTTCGGTCTTGTGAAAAGACGGCGAAGCTACTCGAATCGATTAAAGATGAAGGTGAGCAAGTGTTGGCTGTTGGAAAAGAACAGTACAAAGAGCAAAGGAAGCGAGTCGAGAAAAGAAATGAAGAAATGTTAATCAAGTGTAAATTTGGCAACAAATCTCATCCCAGAGGTAGGTTCAAATGCCCAGCCTGGGGCAAAACATGCTCATTGTGTGAAAGAAAGAATCATTTTGCTGTCGTCTGTAATGCTCAACGAAGACCATTTAGCCAACGAAAGTCAGTATCGGGCGTCAACGATGATACAGAATCATCAGAGGGAGAATATATAGCTCTGGTGGAGACCAAAGAAGAGGTAGGTGCAGTTAACTCTGATAAATACACCTACAAATCAAGTGCCCCCTTGATGATTAACAAAAACCTAGAAAATTTTCAACTTGACAGTGGAGCCACAGTAAATGTATTATCTAAAAGGACACTGGCAGGTTGTTTTCGAAAGCCTATTGGGAAGAAGCTGGTGAAAACAAACACAAGCCTTGTAATGTACAATGGGTACGAAGTGAAGCCTATTGGAAAGACAAGGATTCAAG
Organism: Paramuricea clavata; assembly: GCA_902702795.2. Taxonomy (NCBI): domain Eukaryota; kingdom Metazoa; phylum Cnidaria; class Anthozoa; order Malacalcyonacea; family Plexauridae; genus Paramuricea; species Paramuricea clavata. Next base: position 18,775 of record CACRXK020009466.1, read on the forward strand.
TTATTAATCCTAAGAATAACAAGAAATACAGTGTAGAGTTTATGGTAGTGGAAGAGAATTGAATGAACTTACTTGCAGTTAACAAAGAGAACATTTTTACTACCGAGTCAAATGTCAAAGATGTACCCAAGTTTATCACCAATCAGCATCTCATTGAGGAGTATCCAGCATTGTTCCAGGGTCAAGGAACTTTACCGGGCACATTGCATTTGGAGATTGATGAATCCATCTCCCCCAGTCCAGCTCCCAACACGAAGGATTTCACTGGCTGTGAAAGATAAACTCAAAGCAGAGCTCAACCGACTAGTCGATATGAACGTCATAGCTCCT
>CACRXK020009467.1:0-19103 GCA_902702795.2 Paramuricea clavata
GTTCAATCTTTCGTTTTAAGATAGTGCTAAATAGTTTAGGTATACTCCTACACCCAGCTCAGTTTCTCAGTTTTCCAGGGTTTTCCAGGGATAAATTTGAAATTCCAGGGTTTTTAAGGGTTTTTCAGGACTAAAATAAAAATCCAGGGTTTTCCAGGATTTCCAGGGGCGTATGAACCCTGTCTAACGATATTGACTGTGGTGTTTTCGATGGATTGCTGTCTGTTAGCAGCGTCTCTTTCACGAGCGTGTTCGTTTTCATCGTCGACAAATAGATTTTTTCTTCATGATTTTGTAGCTAATAATTTTGTGCGATTAGAGAATTCAATTTTCTTTAGCCGACATCCGTATATTATTTTATTTTGAAATTTGAAAACATAAAGCAATCTATATTACTCAATTTGACATGTAAATTTGCAAACGTAAGCAATCTGTGTGATTGGGCAATTTTGACATCTGTTGAAAGTGGCGTAGCCCTCAGGCTAAGTGGGCGGAAATGGCAAAACAGTAGATCTCGTGCAGGCTGTCCTTTCCCTGATAGCCGCTACGCTGGCTATGTTACTTGATATAACTCAATGTCAAAAAATTTCTTTCTTTATATTTCTTTGTGCTATATTTGCGCTCGGGCGTCGTGTTTCCACACAATTTCTCGTTTTCCCAATTCCCACTCGTTTTATATAACTGTATATCAAAACGTAAAATATTTTATATTTGTTAAATATAACTTACCGATTGAATAGCATTAATTACCTGTACATTTTCATTTTTTGAGCATCGCATATCTGATTCTCGCGAAAATTCTGAATGCCATCACATAAATTTCTGAAGCACTCTTCGCGAAGTAATCGGTAATTAATATCCAAATATTCCTCGGTGGACGTGTAGGGTGTTTTGCGTTTAATGGCTTCGAGAGATTTTAGATCAAATGCTAAAAAATAAACAAAAATTTATTAACTCACGAAATAATACAACATTGTATCGGTGTTTGGATATGAGAGAACTGCCGAAAGAAATTCCATATTAAACAAGACGCTCTGTTGAGCGTTTAGTCGCTGGGGCTATTAAAATAAGGTCTTCTGCGCAGGCCTTCTGCGCTTATTGCTCTCTCTTCTGAGAGCAGTGTATAAGCGCAGAAGCGCTGGGTACGAGGTTGATATCATTTATTGGATTTATCTGGCTTAGGCCAACTTCGAGGACACTGGAAACCAGGCTTAAACAAATTTATTGCAACTCCACATTTTGACCCTTCAACTGATTTTCTCAAAAAATTTAATGCCACCCCCCCCTTCTAGTAAATTATTTATACTCATGGGGTCATGGCCCCACCTTTTGCCTCCCCCTCCCTCTTCCATAAATAAGGACTGGTCCCTAACTGCAGGAAAAATATGTGCACTTCACAGAACATTTATAACAATTCATAATTTATTACTTTTGCCTCAGGCTGGGTAACCACAACAGAAGTTGCCAAATAGGCCCTTTCAAGGTAGCTTGCGTGTCAGGCTCGATGCTTGAAATAGAGCCTGTTATATCCTGTGAGCAAAGTCCTCTCGGATTTCTTCTCGGCACGGCACGGAGAAGCGAGAGAGACTCTGCAGAACTGTGTATAAATTCATTTGAGCATGCGTGAAGGTTGCTAAGCAACTGCCTATTTCCCAGAAGAAGATTTAATAAGTAGTTTCCGGTTCGGATCAAAACCGGTTATAAAACTGGTATCAAACCTGAAATTACTCATAATTATAAGTTTTTGGATTGTCGGCTCCACAAAGAATATATACAAGTTCTGCAGAGTCTCTCTCGTGCTGAGAAGAAATACATGAGGACTTTGCTCGCAGGGTAAGCCTGTTACTGAAGTCAATAAAAAGTGGACAGTGATTGGGATGCACAAAAATAACAACCAATCAAAATGGCGATTGTTAATTATGTATCAGTCAATTCCAGCAGTGCCCCCCCCCTTCCCCGAGGTATTAGCCATTTCTGGGAAGAAAATGGCTATGCATGTCCACAAGCCATTTGCAATCAAATTAAATATCAGTTTCCCAGCAAATCTACCAAATCCCCCATGATAGAAAATGTCAAAATCCTCACCCCAGGGCTAAAAAATATCGGCAATAGCCCCACCCCCACCCCATTGTGTTTACACAACCTTGCAAATTTTAATACTAGTAGGAATTTCCATTGTGTTTGCAGCCCTTACACTTTGTGTTTCATTATGGCATCTTGACCTTGAAAGAGTCTATTACTGTGGCTCCAACATTTTCCCGTTCGGCGTTAGAAACACACTACATTGATCATAAAATGACTGGAATATTACAGATTTAAAAGCCTGACACCTAGCGGCAAAGTTTAAATTTCACACAAGTAGTGATGAATGATGATCACTGTGGTTGTATTTCGGTCTTGTTAGGCTACACCATGTTCTTTTGACCACCTATCCGTAACAGGATTATTTGCATCAACAGCCGTAAAAAAAGCACCCAAATAAACAGCAGTTTGCGAATATTATTGTTGCGATTTACAAAGGTTGCGGCCCGTTGACCCCCGTTCCAAGTTCCAACTTTGTAAAATTGAAAATTGTGAACTTGTCCTCTATTTCAAGCTTGTAGCCTTCCAAGTTTACTCACATAAAATGACTTTCGCTTTATAAAGCCTGTTTCATCGGAAACCTTTTAAGGTTCATCGGAAAAATAAAAAGAATATGTACAAAATCGATGATACCATTCGCTCGTAGTAAGCGGCCATCTTGAATTCAGCGACGAATAGTAATGACGTAATTTTTATTTTTTATTAATGACGTAATTGTCATTTTGTGGCTAACGATCCAAGATCCGACACAAATGCGTGCCGAAACCTAGAGTCGCTGCGGGCTCTGCCCAGCGACTAATTAAACCAAATTTGCACATGCAGTTTTCTCTTTAAGTAGTGACTAAATATAGACTTTTAAAGGCATATGGCAATATATTTTTTATTATTTCATTTGGAAGAACTGTTAAAATTATATTAATTTCTTTTACCGATTTTACGTAACTTTATTATCTCTTGAGATATTTGAACAGCAAAAATCACAAATCAGCGAGCTTTCCGCCATCTTGGATTTTGGCGGATATGCATGTGACATCATAAGCAGGGTCACGCAAGAATTTTATTCATAGAGCAATTGGTTACTGTGAGCCCAAAATCATATATTATTTCTTGAAATATTTTTACTTAAAATAATTTGCTGTCCGCCATCTTGGATTAATTTTTATTTCATTATCGCCTTTTATCGGTGATTTTAGTGACGTCATAAGCAGGGTTAGCAATATAAAACTACATCTAAATGACCAAATAACATTATGTGTTGTTTGAAAAGTTGTCAGACAGTTTTTTATTTCAAATAGTTACTGAAGTAAGTTACGCAAAATCGGTAAAGGAAATTAACATATAATTTTAAAAGTTCTTTAAAATGAAATAATAAAAAAAATATTGCCGTATCCCTTTAATAAACGTAATATCAAACACTCGATCGGAAAGTTGTTTAATCCAGGTATACAAAAACGTGCAACTGGGACTGTTCGGTATACCGATATACCGAAAATATCGGTATTAAAACAATATCGGTATATCGATACCGGATATTCAACCATACCGATATACCGAAATTTCGGATATATCGGAATTTTTCGGTATATCGTGTTAAATTTACCAACTATATGGCGAAACCATAACCTTTATCTTACTACTGAATGGCAATTCAGAGAACTTTCTACTGCAATGATTTAGAATTTCCACTTCGGTGAGATTTTACACTGAGTACGTGTCGTTCGAAACATGTTCGAAACAGCTTCGAAATTATCGTTTTCTCTTTTAGAATTACTCAAAATTTCCTTCAAATTCCCATTAAAGAATTTTCCTTTATAATTATCAAAGGAAAACCGGTATACCGATAATATCGGTATAATTTTTTCGGTATACCGATACCGGAAATTTCTCATACCGAACATTCCAACGTGCAATTATATAAAAAATTATAAAACGAAAGAGAAAGACATAACTCGCTCTGCAAACATCTGAACAAAAAGAAACGAACTTTGTGAAAGTACATGCAGATCGAAAACTTTTTCATCATGCAGCAAACACAATCAAATGCAAAGAAATATAAAATAATGACTTAAAAAATAGAACAAAGAAAGGAATGTTATGTTTTGACGTCCCGATTTCAACCACGAATACTTCAGGGGCCCACGGATCAAAATTTATAATTCGGCGGATAGCGTATACGTGGAGCGGTAAGTAGTTCATGTAAGACCCACAAAACAGTTTGCACAAATTGTAAGGTATGTGTGATAATAAAAGTAAGTCATAACCCTTACCCTAACCCTATAACCGTAGTTTTAACACCATCTAACATTGTACTCACCGGCCAAGATTTCCTTTTCCGTTGGAATAGTAGGAAGTTCATTCCATTTACAATTAGTTGTGTCGACATCTTGAAATCCTGACACTTTCTTTGCCAATACCTTTCCAAGGTCCACCAAATATTTCACACCTTGACATTTGGAGTTGTCTTCGATGGCGTTGGCTAAATGTTCCGCCACGTTCCATATTTGTGTTGCTGTTTGAGGGGAAAACTGTATCATTAATACCAGGAGTGATTTCAATCTCTCGCTGTCGTCACTGGTAAATAGAGATATCAACCAATTGTAAAACTTCTTCACAAAAAAGCACCTCAAAACATTATTTAAACAAATAACAGTCACAACTATTGACGGTTTATTAACAGTCACAATTTACTGGTTTACTTGGTTAAAGCAATCTGAAATGGAATTCTTACATTAAAGAAATTACACGCAAAGAAAACAGAAGATTATATCATCTCATGGAATTGCAATTTACTGCATTAAAGTACGACCGCTGCTCGAGTATGGACTCTGCTGCACCAATCTGGGATGGTCTAATTCTCTACATAGTGAACGATTTGGAGCGTATTCAAGGGGGAAGCCTACGCATGCATTACTGGAATGAAGATAGAAATTAACACTTCAAATACAATAATCCGTGTTATGCCGATCTTGTTCCTGTTGCACATAAACATGTTATTATGTTAAATCTAAGAACAACAGTGCCAGTGTAAGCAAAATAACATCCAGAATTGAAAGACATCATCGGGCAAGCCTCAACGGAACTTTTAGTATTTGTATACTATATATCGATTTGTAAGTCCACTGTATTTTTCAACCTCGTTAATAATTTCATAAGGCTTATTCTCCATTCACGCCAATTCCCGACTTCGTCCAAAACGTACAGCCAATAGGCATTTCAAACACTTCAGCGAATCAGTTCATATATACAGTATGCCTCATTAAACAGGCCTGGCTTAAATTAACCGTAACTTTAATCTCCAAACTCATTAGCAAGGAAAAGTTTGTAAGCACTAACTTTCTTGCACCAATAGCTGGGTACCACCTACCTGTTCAGTTCACTGGCATTATTTTGAACGAACTGCGGCAATACGACGATGAAAAACAAGGAGGACGTAAGACCTTCCAGAAACCGTTCACAATATTTTTCACTTTTCTTGGACAAATTCTTTGACAACAGGAAAGACAATTCTATAACATCTTTTACACATTGAATATTATCCTTAAATAGCTCTTCGTCATTTTTTATATGGTCCCAAATCCCTTGATTTCTAAAAAAAATACAACTAATATATAAGTATTAAAAATAAATAAGAATATAAGTATTTAAAATCAATTTCAAACCAAAGTTGTAGCCCTGAGGACATATTAAATATATTCCCCGAGCCAAATGCGTAAGCTCGGGACGAGGGTACTAATTCCGCTTGGCTATTTTCACCATAAAGGAAAGCATTAGCGAAGTCTAAAGTTCATCAATAATAGGGAGGGCGCGTGGCTATGTTTCATCGTGGTTATCTCTTCACAAATTTATGGGGGTGAAAGACATTATATTCAGAAACCGGAAAAATCGTGGAATGAGTCGAGCACAGCCAAGTTTGTGCTTCAGTTTTTGTTAGTGCCAAGGCGAGCGATTTGTGCATGCGTGTATTTCTAGTTATAATATAAGTGGGACATAACAGGTGGAAAATATAATAATGCACTGTCTTGATTTCTCAATTATTCTCGGTTTGTCTACGGTTTCTTGGTAAAACAATGTAAGAGGAATTATACAGTGCCATTTAATCCCATATTTACTAGGAAACACGAAAGAATAGACCGAAAATGAAGTGCAATAGTAGTCAACAAGATACAATGGGACAGGAAAGGCAAAGAAATTTTCGCAGCTGTTTTTGAGTCTGAAATAAACTAGCCGAGAAAAACTACGAAAAGCTACAAGAATACACAAAAACATTAGAAAAGAAATATATAATAATAATTTAAAAAAAAAAAAACTCGAACTCTACGGATTTCGTACCAAATCCGGCTTGTAAGATGTAGCAAAACAACACGAAGTTCGTCTCCTTGTCAGGGTGGGTTGTTTTTGTGATTTTCCAATATTTTCCCCCAGTGTATTAAGTAACCATATAACTTCCAAAGTTTGCCATGCTTTTGTGCCTTTGCCCGCGTGAAAATTCAATCTTGGTGCTAGGCGACGAGAAAAAGCGTGCGTGTGTCGTCGCTGATTACATGTTAGGAGAATTCCAGAATCGATCTTTCAAATAAAATTGCTTACTGGTTCTTTTATTATTAAAATAAATAAAAATTAAAACCTCGTCTGCGTTTGCGGTGTGACAATACACTTGGGGAATACACATTTCTCGTGTTCTCCCAACTTATTTCTCGTGCATTAGAAAGCTTACAAGCGACGTTTTTGTCAACAAGGACGTCGCCCGAAAATGGGTAGATTTAATTTTGGCGCCAATTTCCATCATAGCACTCGTGAAAGGAAGCAAAAAAACGTGAGAAATCTTATGTTTTGTCGTATGTGTGAATGATTACATGCACAAACTGATGCAAACAGTTTTTGAACCAGTCCCCCTCGACAATCTGACTTATTTTGACGACCGTATTGACAATAACATCGCCTGCTTAAGGCTCCCTATTATCACACCATATAACGCACGCGTCTCGTTCAAAATAGAAAATCAGCATGAGGACGCAGGGTCCGCCTCGCCCAAAATTCATAAATTTCGGCAAGGTGTGCTAAAATACATTCATTACAATAATACAATAATTCAATACAATAAAATTTTATAACGCCACGTACGGTAAAACCTTCAGTATACACCATTTTACGAAAAGAAAAACATTTAACTGGTTTACAAGATTGCCGTGTGGGAGTCTGCGTAACTATATATACCGCTAAAATTATTATAAAAGTCATTTGTTAAAAGTCATTTCTTAAATTAGGAAAGTAGTGGAATCATGGGTATAACTTGCGGTAAACTATTCCACAATCGTGCCCGCCCACTGTAACTCAGGCTTCTTTTTAGGAAATTAATTAGTGCGCGGCTTGGGTGAGTTGGGTAAGTTTACTTTGACTTCAGAATTCCTGAAATTATACCTCGTGCCACGAAGAGAGAAAAGATTTTGCAAGTAAGGGGGCGTATGCTCTTTCAGTATCCGAACATCAAATTAGTTTTAAATTTCTTGCGTCTCAAAGAGAGCTTATCAAATACAACTGTTCCTATAACAAACAGCAGGGATAGTCCCTTCAATATCGTTTTCTTGAAATTGAGTAAAAATAAGAAAACATTTCCAAAAGTTTTGAAAAGAAATACGTTTCACGGTATCGCGTGTACGCAACAGGATACGCTATTGGAATGCTTTATGATATTAAATTTATAGTGTTCGCACGTTGTCATTAAAGTCCTTTGCAGTCCAAGAAAATTTGTTTACCTTTGACCAGTTTGATTTCTTTTTAATTTTGCATTTCATTTGACTGAAGCCACGAAATATTGCAAACCAACGTAATGACCTTTTGCTTTTAGATTAATGACTTGAATTTATCAATATGTCTTGGGCGCACTAATAATTAACAGTTATTCTGCAAAGTCGAGTCATATATCAGCCGATAGCCGACGAGGTGCAGAGCAACGATGTCCGTCGCTAGCAGTCACATACGACAAGAGTGAGCAGAATAATGAAAATCGAAAAATTGATCGCGGAGCCGGCGCAAGAGGCGTGGCAACATGTGCAATGATGGCTCGTTTGGTATGAGAAGTGCAAAGCCAGAGTTTCACAAATCGAGACTAAATTCATGATCTCTTCATGGCAAAATTTAGTGAATAGTGCCCTTAATTTTAGACACGAGTTTAAAAGTTTGGTTAGGGGCCATTCACAAAGGATGTCCAGTCACATTATGGATTTTCAGACACCCTCCCCCCCCCTCCATTGTCCGGCGTTGTTCGAATTAGTGAATCCCCCTCCCTCGAACATCCGCCATGTCTCGCAAAAACTTACGCAACCTTGTATATGTCAAGAGTAAAAAAGATTTTTTACTTTTAGCACTTTGTTTATAACTATAAAATGTAAATACAAAAAGAGTTATAAGTTATACTCAGAAATAATACCTTTTGCACAAATTGTCAAAAACAGTCAGGCTAGATTCGTCCTGTGAAAAAAGTTTCAAAACGTCTCCAATAAAACTTGCTTTAGCGTCACGAGTTTCTGTTCCTCCCAGTCCTGTGGATCTGTGAAATATGAAAAGTGTCAATAATCAATGAACAACCCCCTCTATCTACATTTCACTGTACATATAGGATGATTTGTTGGACAATGCGAAACTGAACGTCGTTCATTCTGAACAGCTAGCTAGGGTATATACCAAAACAAGACGACTATATTTGCCATGAAGTAACGCTTCTAATCTGTTTAGAGAACATTAGTAATGGATTTTAAGTTCCCCTAGTTACAAAGAACGTAACTCTTAAATCTGCAATACAACCATAATTTCTAATATTTTTGTTTCCAAAATATCTCTGTTTATTTGATGTCTCAATGAACAGAATCTAGATAAGACGATCTATGCCAACTACACATTTTGAAATGCTGAACGTTTCCGGCAACATTAAAACAAACTAGCAAAAGCGGACCGAGAAAGGATAGGGAAGGTGCTGGCCATTAATGGCTTTTATGTAGACACAAATTGAAAACTCTAAGTGATTGTGTTAAATGTGATGAAGGATTTTGGGAAAGTAGTCAGTATGATATATTCATGTGCGTCAATATGTGTTGACTTTCTTTCATGGAGTTGGCGTCTACCTATTTTATATTACTAATATTTATTATCCATGTTACCTCTGGGAAAAGGTTTGATCATTGTGTGTGTGCGTGTGTGTCCGTCGCCACGATGTTTCAAAATTTTTTAACAACTTCAATTTGGCACATAAAAAACTGAATATTTACACAACTTAAACGGACAATTACATTGTACAAGAAGACGAGGAAAGTGCCAAAAGAGGCGAAACACAAACGAGACTATGTCCCATGCAAGGTGCCTCACCACTAGACAAGAAACAAAGACAAGGAAGATTAAATGAAAAGACTAAGAGAATGAAAAGGCAGAGAGAATGAAAAGGCAAAGAGAGAAATGTTAGATATTTTATTGAGTCGTGATAAGTGAGTGTGAACTAGGTAAGTCAGGAGTGTAGGAAGTACTAGTGAGGTGGATGTAAGTCTTGCGCAAGTATGATTTAAAAGAGGAGACAGTGACATAACAATACGAAGGAGCAGACGTACAAACATAGTTCCACAGTTTAACAATTCTAACAAAATACGAACTTTGAAATGTACTTGTTTTGCATGCTTGTCTTCTCAGAAGACCAACAAAAAGACCTTCAACATACTGCGATATGTCAAAATCTGTGAGACCGTACATGCATTTATAGAAAAAAATCAAGTCCTTCTGTCCTCTGTCGTATACAAACGGGAATAAATTAAGTTGCGTTAAGCGCTGCTTGTAACTTAGTTCTCCGCGTTTCTTCTTTAGTATTTCACAGCGTTGCTCTTCTTTGAACTCCTTCGATTTTCTTTGATAAGTAGCTGTTGTTAGGAGGGCACCATACCTCGCTCCCACAATCAAGTTGAGATTTAACTAGTGTTAGATATAAGGTCCGTCTGACCTGGGTGTGGTTAATGTCAAAGCATGAGCGTTTGAGGATACCAAGCATTTTATTTGCCTCCGCCACCATCTTGAGTATGTGTGGGCCCCATTTCAAATTGCTTGTCACGAGCATACCAAGATCTTTCTCGACTTGACAAGGAGATAATTCATTACCATATATGCGATATGGAAATCGCGTTGGATGTTGCTTTCTTGATATTGTCAGCACTTTACACTTTTCAGTGTTAAATCGCATTTTTGAATCAGTGCTCCACTTTTCCAGTTTTGCAAGATCGTCTTGCAAGAACTGGCAATCTTCTACCGATTTTATCTCTCTGTATAACTTTGAATCATCTGCATACAGTGCTGAGTTCGTACTGTGTGAAACATTATCGGGAAGATCATTTATGAATATGACAAAGAGCAACGTACGGTCCCAGAATGCTGCCTTGCGGTACACCTGATGTTACTGGAGACCATGTAGAGGCTGCACCATCAATGACAACTCGCTGCCATATATCGTTCAAGTAGTTTTCGAACCATCGTAAAAGCGTTCCGTTTATGCCATGCATTTGTAGTTTGTGAAGTATGATGTCATGATCTACAGAGTCGACCGCTTTCGAGAAATCTAGGTATAGCACATCGATTTGTTTGTTTTGGTCCAGATTTTTACATGAACGATTTCTTAGGAAGCCATGTTGGACATTATTGATCAGTACACGAACAAAGGGGTAAATGTTATTGGCAGAAGGGAAATGGGACGGTAGTTGGTCACGGATTCGACACAGTCTTTTTTGTGGATGGGTATAACGTTCGCATGTTTCCATTCCATAGGTAGGCGGCCTGTTGTTAAGGACATGTTGAACAAACTACAGAGGCTTGTCGAGATTTCTCTTGAGAATTCTTTCAGTAGACGTGGTGGTATTCCGTCTTGGCCATAAGCCTTAGTTGTGTCCAAATGGTTAAGGGACTGCTCAACTTCATTCTGCGAGATCTGAATATCAAATGTTATTTCTTCAGTTTTTGGTGTCATGTTCAGGTTTACATCTTTGGAAGAAGACTTCGGAAGAAAAACAAAGGCGAAGAATGCGTTGAAAAGTTCTGCTTTTTTGTGTGGTGTTGTTGCAGTTGAGTTGTTGTACGTGTTAGCAGGTGGGGAATTTCTATTGCGGAGGATATGTTTGTGTTAGGACCAGAATAACTTAGGCGATTTTGCGAGGGAATCTTGAACTTTTTCTATGTATTGATGGCGTTTTTGTTTAATCAAGCCCTTTGTTTCCTGTGTCAACTGACGGAGTTTGCGTTTTCGTCTTCCGTTTGTTTCTGACGATATTGTCGTAGAGCTGTGTATTTCTTCTTAATCATGTGTTTAACATCCCGGTCTATCCAAGGTGGTGTGTTGGTGTCAACGACTGTCTTTTTCGATACAAATTTATCTATTGCGGTGAGAAATAGATCTGTCCATGCTTTCCAACATTCATCTATATATGAATTATCGGATATCGCAGAATCGAGAGGGACATTCACTAGATGTTCACGAGCACCGTCGAAGTTTGCATTATTGAAGTCATACACTGTTCGTCTTATCGATTTTGCTTTTTGAAAACAATCTTTGATATCCAACTCGATAAGGTAATGATCAGTTGGAAATAGATCAGTTGGATTTGTGCAGTTCACGTTCGTGATGAGCTTCGGAGAATTCGAGAATACACAGTCCAATTTATTACCACGCAGGTGTGTCGGACCGACAGCTTTTTGATAGAGGAATTGATCTGTAATAATCTCGCAAAAAGTTCCTCCTTGAAACTGCCTTTTGATGTGGGAGAAGGAAAGTCCAATGACCAGTCAATATTGGGTAGGTTAAAATCACCGACCATAACAAGTTGACATGATTCATCAAGAGAGATCAAGAGAGTCTCTCAACTCGATTAGTATATCTTCTTCAGAATTTGGTGGTCCATAGAAGAGACTTAAAAGGAATTTCGAGCAGTTCGCAGGATACAGTTCGATCATGAGATGTTCACTTTGTTGATCTTCTAGCAGTCTTCGAGATGAGCGCAGTTCGTTTCTTACCGCTACAAGGACTCCACCACCTCTCATGTTCCCGTGTCGGTCTTTTCTATGAATGGTATAACCGGGTAGAATTTCGTTATCAAGAATTAATTCATTTAACCAGGTTTCGCACACACATACGATATCGTACTGTTCGAGATAAACAAGATTCTGAAGAATGGTCAACTTGCTGGTTTTCTTTGCCTTGTCCGTGGATTCTGCAGTTGCCTTTAGACTACGAGCGTTTAGATACAACGCTCTTAAACTGTTCAGTTTTGCCCCAACTTGTTTTCTCGAACTACTCAAAGCTGGTACTGGATTAGGATGCACATCGCCACAGGCTAGAATAGCTGTAGTAATCAAGTTGTATGACGCAGTGGTATTGCTGTAGTACTGAATCCTGGACTTGAGTCATTTGTGCTTTGTTGGGATTGACGCAGATACTTTATACGAATGGGTGGGTTTACCGAGAACGGAATATGACAACGTTCGATACGAATACGGTACAGTCGCGATACAAATGGCCACATGAAGTAAAAGAGTCACTGCGATCAAACTTTGAAGCAGTTTATTTGAATGTAACATAATTCTGGCAAGATCTTTAATTCTAATTATCTACCACATCACCATCACAAAATATCTGACTGTGAATCACAGCTTCGCAGTGTTGAACACTCCGAAGGATGCAGCCAGGCTTGTGCATTATAATTATTTGACTTGGCTATATATACACTATATTGATTTAGAGTCCGGATTGTTTTGGTGTTCGTTAATATTTTGCCACCTTAAATAGACACGATGATCTTGAAGGGGAGTCTCAATCTCGATCGCATTCCCCACCCTAAGTGCTATTCTTGTAGTCAAAAATAGGAAATAGGGCAAATCGGCCGAGTTCGCATTTTACCCCTTGAGGACGCTCAGACAAGAACGTAAACATTGTTCTGAATCTAAGGTTCTAATCACAAATACAAGCAAATGACGGCCTGATGGCTCCAGATTGGCCAATCTTGGTCCAGCTCCAGATACGAGGTTCCAGATTGGCCAATCTTGGTCCAGCTCCAGATACGATTCCAAATTGGTGCGGGAACGACAATCTCAAACCCTGAGCCTGCAATCCTCTGCCAAGAACGACCGGTTTGTAAACAAATTGCTTTGGCCGCTTAACCATGCACTAATGGAGGTTCAACCCTTTTCACTTATCATATTCCTTAGTACGTGAGGAAAAATGAAAACATTATTCCGTTCCGTTCGTCCATGGTGGCTTGTAAATGCTCGCTGTTTCCCTGACAAATTGCTGGTCAGCGGTCGGAGGGATCGGCAAAGCTCATTTAAACCCTTATTTTTTTACCTTTATAATAGCGCCGAGCCTGCTTTACGCGCACTGTTTGCCTGCGAATCGGGCCTTTCAGAACCGGAAATCGGGCTGGAGCACGTATTCGTTCTTTTGATTCGGCAAAAAAATACGACAAATGGCAAAATTCGCACGGTGCTCGTTTGCAAAAACAACTGCAAACTGCTTTAATTCTTTCTGTTAATTTCATTCGATCTCATCCGCGATTCGGCCTCAACGGCCTTTGATCCAGTTTTTATGGACTCCCACATCACACACTTTCCCCAATAATAGACAATTACTTCCTTGTGCTTCTCCCCCTTAAAGTATTTAAATATAGCTAATGTCAATAATGCAACAGAGGTGTGTCTATAACAACACAACAATGATCTTTCTAAAGAAAGTATTCAAAAGTAATTTCAAGCTAATCGCGATAAGTCGCGCAAAGTTGAGCTGTCTAATTCCACGCATGGCTCGGTTGTATCAATTTTATCCTTCCGTAAATACAACAATTAACTTTGGTATCGGTAACTTTACGCTTTAAAGAGTAAGATATTGAACTGTTATATTAATGACGCAATATCATGTGTTGTGCGCTCATTTAAATTGAACAAACGATATAAATCCTTAATATCTGAAACACACAACGCAAACAAGATGGCTAAAAATGGTGTTATTATATCAGAATTGTTGCCTTTCCATGATTTTTTTAAAAAATTACACTTCTAGACTAGCTGATATTCATACTATCATATTCTATAGCATTACTATTGTATTCTATAGCGCTTTCGGATACATATAGTTGCATGAGCAACTCATGAGAACACTAGCATTCGTTACTGAGATGTGAAATATTAAACTTAAACAATAATCCATCTTATCTGGCACGTGCCGGACATTTAAATTAATGATCTCAGGGAAAACCCGTATTAACTATGTGTCCTTTTTTAACACATGCTTGTACAAGTTTAATTGATATGACATGAATTATATACACAAAACTGTAAACATTATGCACAGTATTGTATTCTATACTATGATGCTAGCACAATTTTAAATTCATTATTATCAAGGCATATACAGGGTGTATAAAAAAAACCGCAACCTCGGAATTCCTAAGAAATCACTTTGCAATTCTTAAGCATAAAAGATTTTAGGCCCCTGGGAATTGAAATCGAATTGCTAATAGATTGCTAGTAATTTTGACAGTTGTGCTATTTTAAATTCCAAGGCGCCTAAAATCTTTTGTCTTTAAAACAATGTCGATGTCTTGGGAAATTCCGAGGTTGCGCTTTTTTTTATGCACCCTGTACTGTATACGGCCTGTTTCAAACGTCGCGCTTCTCATGTGCCGAATGCATTTAGTAGAAACAATAGATATAAGCATTTCAGCTGATTAGCTATTGTTTTTAATGCATTCGGTACATGAGAAGCGCGATGTTTGAAACAAGCCTAAAACGCATTTGACGCCGGCTTTGTATAAAGGCTTAAAAAACTCATTAATAATTCATGAAGAAAACACAAAGAAAAATCATAAGCGTGCCGTATCTGTATATATGTGATACAGAGTTGTTTTACATAAATTTTAACTTTGATTTTCTCGGCTTAGACAACGTTTATTTTTAAAATTACTTCGCCAATGAACTTATAAGATGAGTCGTGCGTGTTGTATCGGATATACAAACTCTCGCCTTCGGCTCGAGTTTGTATATCCGATACAACACGGCCGCTCATGTTGTAAATAGTACATATAAAACGCTATGTATTTTTAATCATATTGGACTCCCTTCGGGCCCTTGTTAACTGTTAATGAGATCAATTGTTAGCTTTCCTCCCACATGGCCGCCATGACATCGATTGCAAACCAAGAATATAAGGTGTCCCAAAAAATGTCCCCTCTGTTGTTTGTTAATTATTATAAGTTATAGTAATTAACCAACAACAAGGGGTTGCTCCATTTACAGTTCTAGAACATTTGGAACACTGTTCAGGAACGATATGAAAGTTTATTATATATGCGTGCTACCATGCATTACTATATTCATTAGTTACTCGCATAATAAATAGTATAATGATTTGCTGTTATTCGTACTAGATCCGAGTATGCCTTTGCAACGTTTTTACTCTTTGATTTTGCCCAATTGCAACCCTGGCGTTCAAATAACATATAATATAAGTATATGTCGATATATAGTGGTTAACCCTTCAAAATAACACTCTGTGCAGTGTGCATTTTATACACAAAATCTGTCGCCTCCATTCCCAATCACATGAAAATGGGCAGTGTCACGTGTTCTGTTCTAGCTGAGACTGTTCTACACACGCAAAAATCTCTCATCTTATTACAGGTTTGTCAACAAGCCGTCAACAAGTCGTCTTCGCACTGCTTGTCACACGTTGTCAACAAGTTTGGAACAAGCTGTTAACAATTTGTAACAACCTTGTTGATATTATCAGGCTTGTTCCAAGGTTGTTCCAACAAGTCCGATACAGTCATGATATATAGCAGTATTGTTACAACCTTGTGCCGGTCGTCAACCTTGTAACATTCTTGTTTATTATGACTGTATCAGACTTGTTAGAAAATCTTGTTACACGTCTGATAATGCCATCAAGCTTGTTACAAGTTGTTAACAGCTTGTTCCAAACTTCTTACAACAACTGGGAACAAGCAGTGCGAACACAGCTTGTTGACAGCTTGTGAACAGATGTGTATGCCTACCATTTCCCGAACCAAGGTTGCCAGATTGCTGAATAAATAAGCCAAATACTATTATGATAATTAACCTTTTGTTTACGTTGCCGTTTGAAAAAAACGAAATCAAAGGGCCGCTTATAACAATGTTTGGCTTATTTATTCAGCAATCTGGTAATCCTGTTCCCCCAACAACGAAAATTGCCTTATTTTTGCATCATTAAATATTCACGTGCATTTGACCCGGTGAAACTGAATATATAAATAAATTTGCATTGCCCACGTTTTAGTTAATACGGTTTTCCCCCGAGATTATTAAATGTCCGGAACGTGCCAGATAACACGGATAATGGTTATCGTTTACGTTTGATATTTCACATCTCTTGAAAGTTGATTTTTCATGTCAGTAACGAATGATCGTGTTCTCATGAGTTGCTCATGCTGAATATGTATCCTAAAGTTTCAAATGTTATCAGTAGTAGGTAACCCCCCCCCCCCATATAGCACCGGAAGTGATTCAAGCGAATGACGTCAACAGGGGGTGTACGTCCGGGCGTTCGTCCAGGCGTTCGTACGTGGTACGTCCAAGCGTTCGTAGTTAGTGTACGTCCAGTTTAGTTTGCATTACGTAATTGTATTGCACATGTCCTGACCAAGTATGCGTTCTTCAAGGTCGAATAATGTTGACGAAGTTTCGCCTATGGAATTTCGGAAGCTATGCAATTTGTTAGAGACAATATTTGCACAAACTGTTTCTTGCAAGGTTTATGAGCTTTTCGAAGAGAGGTGCTGTGGTTGTAAACTAAATCGCTTTAGTCAGAATGAGTGTCTTATGTTATCGTATGAGGAGAGATCGCAGATGTATGATTTGGAAGCCATAGAGCGAGTTAGCAAAAAAGACGTGGTATGGAATAAGTTTGTTGAGGTGACCAAAGTTT
Organism: Paramuricea clavata; assembly: GCA_902702795.2. Lineage (NCBI taxonomy): Eukaryota > Metazoa > Cnidaria > Anthozoa > Malacalcyonacea > Plexauridae > Paramuricea > Paramuricea clavata. Next base: position 17,057 of record CACRXK020009467.1, read on the forward strand.
TAGAGCTTCACTGGGATGAAAACGTGTTTGAATATTGGAATCAATTGAGGAGAGACCCCATGTATGTTAAATCAATGATGAGTGTGGAGAACAGTGAGATGCTGAGTATTCTAGACCAACTTTCTAACTGCAAAGAGGATTGTTGTGATGACCCACTTGAACCTGGGGCTATGGTCTTTTTCTCAATGCCCCCTAGTTTTAAGTATACTGTGAAAGCGACAGGCGAGCAATTTAGAAGTCATGAAGAAGATCATTATAAGGCATATGTGGAATATTTGAGAAGTAAACTTTGAGATTCAGTGTAAATATGTTAATAATCGAGTTTCGTTTTTATTCTTTTTTGTAAAAGCCTCTACTTCCACTTTTGCGCAGTGTTGATAAGCGTTGCTTTCCAGGTGGTTCCCACAGGTTTCTAACCAGATCAATTGATCAAATATTTTTTCAGCTTTGGGACAATTAACGCATTCCAAATTAACGGTCGGAATACGGAGACTCGCCAGCAAATCCCTTTCGTAATGTCCGCCTTTGAAGGAATTCCCTACAATTGCCTGCAAGTCCGAAATTTGAAATGCTTTAGTGCCCCGTGGCATTCCAAACGGGAGTTTATGTATATTCTTCTGGACGAAGTTACACGTTCTCTTGTCTTTCTCGTTCAGCTCGTTCCAGTGTAAGCCAGTATCGAAAAAGAACGACGAGGCTTCAGGGTCTCCGACCTTTATGACTCCCAACTCCTTACAGAAAAATTTCTTTCCAGTTTGAAATCCGTCCATGTCAAGGATCCCAACGATGTCTGCTTTACACTGCATGTTGACTGATTGATTGTGATATGAATTAGATTGTTTGAAACACTAATCTGCGTTCTTGCGTGCGATATAACTATCGCGTGTACAAAACGTTAATCCATGTGTTAATTTATGCATGCAGTCAACCAACGCGGTAGCTTTGGCAACAATAATTTGCTCTTAAAATCAGTGCGATTTATATAGGGACACCTCTCAAAGTGTCCTGCAAGCAAGTCCCGGGCGTCCCATGCGTATGAGCACATGATCATAAGTGCTCATGAGCACATGCTCATCTGCTCATAAAACTGCAATACTGCTCAATAGCAAGGCATTTCTGCACAGTCAGTGCTAACGGAATGAGCTGCCAATTTTGCGGAAAGCAATTTAATCGTGGTTACAATCTACGAAGATACGAAAAGGAATACTGTCCCCTAGGTGCACAAGAAAGAAACATGTCTCAAACGGACTTGGATAGCCAGGAAAGGGATTTTCAAGACGACGTTTCGATAACTTCAACTGAAGTGTCTGAAATTTCGACGATGACTGATAATGAGTCAGAAACTGAAGAGGAAATGGATCCTTGGATACCGTTAATAGAAGAAGCAAAGCAAATAAGTAATATAGCATTTGAGGAAATGAAAGAAAACCTTATCAACAGTGGTCTAGATGAACAATCCGCTAAGGACAAAGCTTACTCTAATATTCTTCCTAAACTCCAGAAGGAACTGGAAAATATTTATATGGAGCGTTTCGTGTGGATGAAACAGCTAAAGAAAGATCCAGTTCATGAGAAGATTATGCACACAAAAAATGCACTTGTGGAAAACGATGATTTTGATCCAGAAGAAGCGTTAGAAGCAGCTGTTGATATGAGAAAGTTTCTTATAAAAAGGCTTTTAAAGGGTCACAAATTTGATGAGGAGAATGATGATGATGAAGAGAATGATGATGATTAGACTCGATTAATAGGATTGAAGTCATGTATTCGAACAGTATTAGCACGTAAAAACATACCAGTATAGACCCAGCATGTAAATTGTGAGTCATTCAATAAATTGCTTTTTAATTACTTGTCTTTTCTTGTCATTTTTTACATGGGTCAGGCGGGTACAAATCAAAATGGCAAAAACATGCGAATACGAAAATGTATACATTTGTGTACATAAATTTTGCAGTGGTTTCCACGAAAAATGTACACCCAGTCTTCGGGCCTAAACGGGTCTTATGAGCAGATGAGCATGTGCTCATGAGCAGTTATGAGCAGG
>CACRXK020009468.1:0-19102 GCA_902702795.2 Paramuricea clavata
GTCATGATCCAGTGGTCAGAATGTTCCATTCTCTTTTCATTGTTTTGAAAATCCCACTGTTCTCCATGCCATCCAGTCATGATCCAGTGATCAGAATGCTCCATTGTCTTTTCATTGTTTTGAAAATCTCACTGTTCTTCATGCCATCCAGTCATGATCCAGCGATCAGAATGTTCCACTGTCTTTTCATTTTTTGAAAATCTCACTGTTCTCCATGTCATCCAGTCATGATCCAGTGGTCAGAATGTTCCATTCTCTTTTCATTGTTTTGAAAATCCCACTGTTCTCCATGCCATCCAGTCATGATCCAGTGATCAGAATGCTCCATTGTCTTTTCATTGTTTTGAAAATCTCACTGTTCTTCATGCCATCCAGTCATGATCCAGCGATCAGAATGTTCCACTGTCTTTTCATTTTTTGAAAATCTCACTGTTCTCCATGTCATCCAGTCATGATCCAGTGGTCAGAATGTTCCATTCTCTTTTCATTGTTTTGAAAATCCCACTGTTCTCCATGCCATCCAGTCATGATCCAGTGATCAGAATGCTCCATTGTCTTTTCATTGTTTTGAAAATCTCACTGTTCTTCATGCCATCCAGTCATGATCCAGCGATCAGAATGTTCCACTGTCTTTTCATTTTTTGAAAATCTCACTGTTCTCCATGTCATCCAGTCATGATCCAGTGGTCAGAATGTTCCATTCTCTTTTCATTGTTTTGAAAATCCCACTGTTCTCCATGCCATCCAGTCATGATCCAGTGGTCAGAATGTTCCATTGTCTTTTCATTGTTTTGAAAATCTCACTGTTCTCCATGTCATCCAGTCATGATCCAGTGATCAGAATGCTCCATTGTCTTTTTATTGTTTTGAAAATCTCACTGTTCTTCATGCCATCCAGTCGTGATCCAGTGATCAGAAAGTTCCATCGTCTTTTCATTGTTTTGAAAATCTCACTGTTCTCCATGTCATCCAGTCATGATGCAGTGGTCAGAATGTTTCATTGTCTTTTCATTGTTTTCAAAATCCCACTGTTCTCCATGCCATCCAGTCATGATCCAGTGATCAGGATGTACCATTGTCTTTTCATTGATTTAAAAATCCCTGTGTTCTCCATGCCATCCAGTCATGATCCAGTGATCAGAATGTTTCATTGTCTTTTCATTCATTTGAAATTCCCTGTGTTCTCCATGCCATCCAGTCATGATCCAGTGATCAGGATGTACCAATGTCTTTTCATTGATTTGAAAATCCCTGTGTTCTCCATGCCATCCGGACAGTTATTGTTCTGAGTTATCTTTAAATATTCTGCGAAGGTGCTATTCCCCTAAACAATTTGATACTAATGGCGGAAATCTTGCTCATATATATTACCAATGCTATTCTTAATATCGGTCATCTCGCTTCGTAGAACAGAATTTTTTCGTGAATGAAAAGCTAGCCTGGAACAGTTGCTAAGAGTTCAACTACATTCATGCATGGTTTCCGGATGTGCATTATTTCAGCAAAAAAACGCGCTAATTACTCTTCAATGAATCCATCATAACTTGAACTTAGAGATTCAAGATTGTGTCGGCGTTAACCACTTGTATTTAAATTAACATAATGAATCGTGTATTTAAAGGGTTTGCAAGATATTGTGCCATTTAATATACGAAGTGTGATTTGTTCTGCTCCGGAGTAAAAATGAACGGCAAGTTACTGTTGATTATCTTCTTCTTAAAGATCGCTGGGAGAGTACTTGGAACAAATAAGTGAGTCGCTTATAATTTTCACAGATGCAATTCTATTGTGCTTTTTTTGCTCCATATTTTCTTAGAAATGTGAGAGTTTAGCTACAAAACTCGTTGCCCGATGTAAAACCTCGTACAGACGAGCAAATTCTTCTTGACAAGAATGATTCCTTTGAATTTCTTTTATTTGCTCGTGTGTAGGGCAAAAAATTGATATTCTTCGTTGCCAAGGAGCCTTGTTCTAAAACCAGCTTTTGGATATTATCTCTAGGAAGAACAGTTTAGAACTGATAGAGCTATCCGGCATAAATATAGCTAGTTAGTTTAGGTTTCCTCCTGTAGTAACACTGGATCAATAAGAGATGATTCTTACTGGACCTCTAGAAAGAACAGTTTAGAACTGATAAAGCTATCCAGTATATATAAAGTTTTTTTTTAGGTTTCCTCCTGTAGTAACACTTGATCAATAAGAGATGATTCTTACTGGACCTCTAGGAAAAACAGTTTAGAACTGATAGAGCTATCCAGTATAAATAAAATTAGTACTAGGAAACGTTGTTGTGGAAACATTTGTGATTCTCGATGTTTCCTCAAATGTTTGCCCACCCGTGGAAACATTGTTGCGGAAACAAAATTTTTCTTCCCGAGAAATAGATCAATTCGACTGAATTCGCGCGAAAAATCGACCTAGTGGTAACTGATGCGAAATAAACGATCATTGTGTTACTACAAAAACAGATCAATGATTTATTCACTATTGTCGAAATTCATGCATAGCCAATATAACAAACTATAAGGGCATACTTTATACTTCCTGAATCAATATGATATTAAACGTCATTACGTTTTTTGGGTTGAAAGGCACTTGCAAAGCACTCCTAAAAGTACTTTGCTTTGATGTCGAGTTGAATTAGTCATTTTTACCCTCGCTTGCAGAGTTGACTTTCATTTAAACTGAACGTCAAGTCTTCGGCGTTTGGAACGAAGGCTTTTCGTCAGAAGTTGGACGCGAGAGTTTAGACGGAGGGCTTTCGCTCGAAACGTCGGAATTGTGTTTGTATTTTTTAAGTAGCTATATATCGCTTGCATCCACAGCTGTGTTGTTATCGTCGCACAAATCGTTCGAGATTAACAGCTAGAGCTTTACCCGTATTCTAAAAGTCCCCTTACACTCAAAGATTGGTCTGACAGTGGCGCCTAAATTACTTTGAATTTGTACTCGAGTAAAAGTAGAAGTAATTAACAATAAAACGACTTGAGTAAGAGTAAAAAGTACTGGAGGCAAAACGTACTTAGGGAAAAAGTACAAAGTATCGTTAAAAAATACTTGAAGGAAAAAGTAAAAATACTATTGTCTGTAGGGGGGGGGGGACTTCTCCAATGGATTGGCATACAAGACGCAAAACAGCGCACGCATTATATGCGTGCACCTAATATACAATATTTCACGCCATGGTCTACTTTCCAGACCCCGTGGAAGATATAGGAAATCTATTAAATAAATAATGCTTATAAGTAAACCACAAACGAGATATCCCAGACGCATGTAGAGGTCCTATTACCTATCCCAAAATTAAAATAAATCAGGAATAGATCACGTAAAATTAAACAAAAGTTAGAAAGTAACGAAATACTTTGCCACAAAATGAAAATAACGAAGTAAAACGTTACTTCTTAAAACGACTTCGTTCCAAATAAAAGTATTCCAGAAAAAGTTTACTTTGTTACACGACTTATCAAAAATAATACTCAAGTACAGTAACGAAGTACATTTACTTCGTTACTTGACACCACTGAGAGTGGAGGTTCAATCCGAGCTTCCCTGAGTGTCAATGCTGTTTATGAATAGCTGGAGGGTGAGTAGTTCCATAGTAAAGCCCTGGGCAAACTAGGAAACATTGTTGTGGAAACATTGTTTCCTATGCCAATCTTTCGCCATGTTTCCTAGAGTGGGCAAACACTAGGAAACATTAGTGAGAAACATAGGGAAACATAAAATGTTTCTGAATTCGCTAGGAAACATTTTTGCTTCTCGGGAAGCAAATTTTGTTTCCACAACAATGTTTCCACGGCCGGGGGGCAAACATGGAGGAAACATCGAGAGTCACAAATGTTTCCACAACAATGTTTCCCCAGGGCTTAAGGTACGCCACTATTTCTTTCAGCTCCTATGTGATTCTCGCGCCAAAAATATTCCGTCCTGGTATGAAAGCAAAAATCAATGTGTTGATCTTGAAAGAACAACCCCCCGGAACTCCAGTTGATGTCGAGGCTACGTTCTTAATTAATTCCATTCCCATTGCATCTGCCGCTGGACAGTTTCGTGCAGGTATGCGGTCAACATAACACAGTGTGCTCTATACATACCTGGAGTAAGAAATTCAGTCATTCGGCTTGCACACGTAAAAATCTCACAATTTGTCAACAAGATGTGTTCGCAACAGGCTTGTAGCAAGCTTGTCAACAAGTTGTAACAATGCTGTTATTTTATCAAGTTGCAAGAAGATTGTCACTCACAACTTGTTGAGAAATTGTTGAATTGCAGGACGATAACAAGTTGTTGTAACAACTTGTAACAAGTCTGTTGAGCTCAACAACCTTGTAGCAAGTTGTCAACAAGCTGGGAACAAGCAGTGCGAACACATCCTGTTGACAAGTTGTTGGAACAGCATTGCTACAAGTTGGAACAGCATTGCTACATCTGTTGCAGTTTTGTTGTGCTTTATATCTCCTCAACAGGCTTGTAGCAAGTTGTTAACAAGTTGTGACAATGCTGTTCCAACAACTTATCAACAAGATATTTCCTCAACAGGCTTGTAGCAAGTTGTTGACAAGTTGTGACAATGCTGTTCCAACAACTTATCAACAAGATATATCCTCAACAGGCTTGTAGCAAGTTGTTAACAAGTTGTGACAATGCTGTTCCAACAACTTATCAACAAGATATTTCCTCAACAGGCTTGTAGCAAGTTGTTGACAAGTTGTGACAATGCTGTTCCAACAACTTATCAACAAGATATATCCTCAACAGGCTTGTAGCAAGTTGTTAACAAGTTGTGACAATGCTGTTCCAACAACTTATCAACAAGATATTTCCTCAACAGGCTTGTAGCAAGTTGTTGACAAGTTGTGACAATGCTGTTCCAACAACTTATCAACAAGATATATCCTCAACAGGCTTGTAGCAAGTTGTTAACAAGTTGTGACAATGCTGTTCCAACAACTTATCAACAAGATATTTCCTCAACAGGCTTGTAGCAAGTTGTTAACAAGTTGTGACAATGCTGTTCCAACAACTTATCAACAAGATATTTCCTCAACAGGCTTGTAGTAAGCTTGTTAACAAGTTGTGACAATGCTGTTCCAACAACTTATCAACAAGATATTTCCTCAACAGGCTTGTAGCAAGTTGTTAACAAGTTGTGACAATGCTGTTCCAAAAACTTATCAACAAGATATTTCCTCAACAGGCTTGTAGTAAGCTTGTTAACAAGTTGTGACAATGCTGTTCCAACAACTTATCAACAAGATATTTCCTCAACAGGCTTGTAGTAAGCTTGTTAACAAGTTGTGACAATGCTGTTCCAACAACTTATCAACAAGATATTTCCTCAACAGGCTTGTAGCAAGCTTGTTAACAAGATATGTTCGCAACGGGCTTGTAGCAAGCTTATCAGCAAGTTGTAACAGTGCTGTTATTTTATCAAGTTGCAACAAGCTTGTCACTCACAACTTGTTGACAAGTTGTTGAATCGCAGGATGATAACAAGTTGTTGGATAAACTTGTAACAAGTCTGTTGAGTTCAACAACCTTGTAGCAAGTTGCCAACAAGCCGTTGACAACTTGTCAACAAGCAGTACGAACACATCCTGTTGACAAGTTGTTGGAACAGCATTGCTACAAGTCTGCTGCAGGTTTGTTACAACTTGTGCGTTTTTACGTCGGTGTATAAGATGGTAGCTAAATTATATAAGATGCGTTCGCAACAACCTTACAGCAAGTTGCCAACAAGCCGTTGACAACGTGTCAACAAGCTGGGAACAAGCAATGCGAATAACACATCCTGTTGACAAGTTGTTGGAACAGCATTGCTACAAGTCTGCCGCAAGTTTGTTACAACTTATGATGAAAAGAATGAACATTATTTCCTCAGTCTGATAACTGCTGGTTGAGCACCATCTGCGACAGAATAGTGCTTAGTGATACCACCTAAATTCCCGTACAAATATTTTTATATATAGGTACATTGGGCTCTCTTCAGCTTTCGGTAAGTTTGAGTTTATTGCATTTTTCACTGATTGGTGAGCGGATTTCGCAACAGGCTATATTGCCCAATTGATAGGGGATCTGAGGTACCTACGATGTTAACGTCCTTATCCGAGAGGACGCGAAAGTCTAACCATTTATTGATGTCAATGTAAAGGTAGAATTTCTCCTCAATTATTTTAAGACCTTGAGTAGAGGTCCGACCAAGGATTCAACCTGGCTCTCGCAGCCTGAAAGACAAGCATGGAGACCACGATTCCAAAACTAGGCAAGGAGATGCACATAAATTACCACAGCTTGAAAGAGCATACTAAAATAAGTAAAATTACAAAGTTTGGTTGCGAAACGTTGTAAAATGCAGAAAATATAGCCTTGCAAAGTTCGCAAATTGTGTCCATTTTCGGCCCAAATGTGGTAGCAATTTCCGCACGCAATACAAAAGTATACAAAATTTGCGAACTTTGCAAGGCTATATTTTCCGCATTTTACAACATTTCGCATCCAAACTTTGCAATTTTACTGATATTTTAGTACGCTCTTTTCGGGAATATACTTTTTTGCCAAGATAAAAAAATTAGTCTATAATGGGAATTGAGTATTGTTGTCATATACATCGAATGAAAAATCTTCGTAACTGTGAAGGTATTTATATTATTGTGTTTTGTCAGATTCCATTTGAGGGTTTTCCTCGAGACAGTAACCGCTACAACATCCGAAAACAACTCCGCGTCACCGGTACTGGTGGCCTGACCTTCAACACAACTCAGACGAATGGAGTGTTTTTCAATACGAAAGGATTCTCAATTTATGTTCAGACTGACAAAGGCGTTTATAAACCCAGTCAAACAGGTGAGATGCGTGATGCACTTCACGCGGCCTTGGTTGTTATTTATTTATTTAACTTTGCCAAAGGACGTGCTACATATGACATACACAAGGCATATAAAAACGGATGGCGGGCTTTCGCCAATTTATAGCGGCCTTAAACAGATAAATAAGATACGAACAAACACATTAAGACTATAAAAACTAATGACAACACGATATTTGACAGGACAGCCGATTACGAGACTTGTTATAAGGCAAACATATACTGATATATATTTCCATGTTCTTGGATCGTCCACATCGTATACGTTTTTCTTTATCTTAGTTCACATGAGGATCTTGGCTGTCTACCCGAGTCTACAGATTCATAAAAGCAAGGTAAGAATAATATGCTACGAACTCATGACACTTACACACGTAAAAACGCACAAGTTATTACAGGTCTGCATACAAACAAGTTGTTACAAATCTGTTCACAAGCTGTCGACAAGTTGTGTTCGCACTGCTTGTTCCCAGTTGTTGTAACAAGTTTGGAACAAGCTGTTAACAACCGATTGGAACAAGCTTCATGGCATTATCAGACATGTTACAAGGTTGTTGTAACAAGTCTCAAATTCTGATACAGTCATGATATAAGAATGTTACAATGTTGATGACACAAGGTTGTAACAATAGGTTGATGACACAAGGTTGTCTTGCTGTTCGTTTTAGAAGCTATTTTAAATTCCCAGAGGTATATCAACGCACGTTTAACAACAAAAAAGCGATTTCTATAGGGGGACTTTTTGGGACACCCTGTAGTTTACGTATTGACTGTAAATATTCTTACATGCCTGATAAATGTTGTTTTGTTTCAGATGACAATTGGAATAACGGTAAGTACTGGAAGAGTGCAACCTCTTTTAATCGTTCTCAACTTTTTCCAGAAAATTAACACATGAATTAAGTAAAATCTGTCAAAGCTGTTAGCCCCTTCCTTCGAGAAGAAAGGAATATTTTTCATTTCTTTTATGTTATCGTAGGATGAGAAGAACAATAAATTGGCTTCGTGGAAAGATTTAATTACGCCATCAGGTACGAAGCGTTTAAGTCAATGAAACATGTCCTTAGATATATACGCATGTCTTCCTGAACATAGAGATTATAAATAACACTATATATAGAGGGGGCATCGAGGGTGAAATTTAGGAGCGTGGTAATGGGGAGCAAATTGAAATTCCAGATGAACATTGAACACTACACAAATCTTGGGTTACACCAGAAAAATTTAAAACACAAAACTGAGTGTTTTATATGATTTGTATGTCATTACTACAAACATTCCCTCAAAATTTTGAATTCAAACGATTAATTTCTCTTGAAAAGATGAAAATTGCTGACATCAGCATTATTTTGGAGCGCTCTCAAAAATATGTTGTAGACAAAAATATGTTGTAGAGGTAAAAATGCTTGGTAAAAATCAAAATGGGACTACTTAACTGCCATAAACGAGAATTTAGATATTTTGGCTCAAACTCGCTGTTATTTAAGCATTTTAATTTTTTGCCCCCCAATAGCCGCGTTTCCTTTCTTTGACTGAATTAAGAGTACGATGCCCCCACTAGTGTCATTTATAATCCCTATGTTCCTGAAGGTTTAGCAAGGTAGCTGTTTCTGTTTAGGCGTGGTCACCCGAGATTTTGAGCTGTCGTCTCAACCGAATTTGGGAACATGGAAGATCACTGTTGAAGTTGACGTAAGTTCACTTCAAAGAATTATAAAATATTTATATATCCCGGGTGTTTGGTTGAGTGAAAATTGAAGGGCCCTTCTCACATGCGTCTGAAGTGAAATTATATAATCCGAGATCTGCATATATGGCAGGAAATAAACGCCAGACCTCATGCATTTACTAACCAGCCAAATACCCCAGAATATAACTCGACAATGCATAAAATCTAATTTCAAATATTTTAGGGAAGGAGAGAAGTGAAAACATTTGATGTTCGTGAATATGGTGCGTATATATTGTGTATATACGTTTTGTGTAGGCTACACACGCAAAAATCTCGCATCTTGTAGCAAGTCTGCCAACAAGCCGTCAACAAGTTGTGTTCGCACTGCTTGTCCCAAGTTCTCAACAAGTACGGAACAAGCTGTTCACAGTTGTAACAAACTTGTTGATATTATCAGACTTGTTGCAAGGTTGTTCCAACAAGTCCGATACAGTCATGATATTATAACACTATTGTTACAACCTTGTGTCGTCAACCTTGTAACATTCTTGTTATATCATGACTGTATCAGACTTGTTAGAACAACCTTGTAACAAGTCTGATAATGCCACCAAGCTTGTTACAAGTTGTTAACAGCTTGTTCGCTTAACTTTTTCGCTTTATATTTTTCTTATGTCATTATTATATATTACACTTTATTACAGTTTTAAAATAACGTGTTTGTTACGAACTCCTTATTGCCTCACTATAGATAGTGTATAATGTTTCTTGTCCTGCGTTTCTGCGTTTGTCATTTGACGTATAGTATGAACGCGAGGCTTGAATTGTCTTATTTCTGTAATCAGTGCATTTTTTAAGGATACTTCAGTGGTGGGGCAAAACTGCCAAAGGGCCTAATTTTTGTTGACATCCCCTTTCAGGCTAGTATGCGATCGTCAAAGGTGTGAGCCGAGTACTGCAGGCACAAGTTATAGCTAGGAGGTTTGGGAGCATGTCCACTCACCCCCAGGAATTTTTTAAAACTTGGGTCTCTTAAATAGCATTTCCTGCATTCTGAAACACATTTAAACTCAGATTCTCAAAACAAAGTTTTAATGGTGAAATTTCTAATAAATTGCATGTTAAACATAAACTGCTTTTCAATGTTAAACTCATGCATTTACTAAAATACAGGTCCTAGGGCCCTGACTTTGGGACAATAGGCCATTTGTTTTCTTCAGTGGTGGGGCATAGGAAGGGGCCCAGTGGGGCAAATGCCCCACCAGTCCATGTGTCTGTTATGTGTGCGTAATTTCTCCGTGTTAGCCAGCGTAGGTAAGTAATTAAATACTTCAAAGTCTTCAAAGCTTTTTATTTCCTTCTGTTTCTTTGCAGTTCTTCCAAAGTTTAAAGTTGATGTTTTGACAAATTCCTACGCGGCATTGGGTAATGGAGAGATACGAGGATTTGTTTCGGCAAAGTGAGTTAAGAATTTACTATGATAATTTATTTTGCCTGTACCAGATGTTTTATTTGGCCTCCTTGCTGAAGTGATGGTGTTCACGAGAATTTTGTTGATATTTAGGTACACATATGGCAAAGGTGTTAAAGGACTGGCCAAAGTTTGGTTGCAGTTTCAATGTGCTTTTCAGTCAAAGTGCGACACACACCCGCACAGAGAATTTCAGGTATATTTGTATAAACATGCAATATTCAATACTTACATTTGCCCAGCTTAGAGCATTTGCCCAGCTTAGTTAGGGCTGACGTAAACTTGATAATTACAATGAATTTAAGATATATTGTTGGGTTTCTGTTAACACTTTTAAGAGCAAGAAAATTCAACTTCATCATCTATCAATTCTATCTACTTTCCTTCAAATACAAGATCACTGCATACAATTAAAAAAATTAACATTATTTTCTCACTTTGATATCTGTTTAGAGTAAGAAGAGGTCATCAAACCTATTGACATTTAACACAAATGATAAATTATTTCAATGGTCCATTGCACCGGTGTAGCAGACATTATTTTTAAAATAGCCATATCATTGCTCCCACTTGACCAGTTGTATTAACATTTGTCAAAATTTATCTCTTAGATTATTTAAATGTTCGATGCCCACTAATAATTAGCTGTCTAAAAATCTGGAATATACCTATTGCATTTTTGGGGGGCATCCTGCATATCCTGCAGAGGATCAAAGCAAAAGTTTATCCGAAATGTTTAGGAATATATTTCGTTTTTAAGCTTGATGAAAATCATTCATTCAGCATACCTGAGAAAGAAGTGAAAAATATGTATTACAAACATTGCGGGTATAACAATGCGTATAAATGGACGCAATTCGCGACTGTTAACGTATCTGTGACCGAAGACCTAACTGGAAAGACGTATTTTGGAACAACGAAAGTCGCTATCAGGAAAACTGATGTTGTATTGACCTTTCCTGAGGCTAACCCAAAGTCTTTTAAACCAAGTGTGCCGTTTCAAATCTTGGTAGGTTGTAGTGTTTGTAAGCGAGGAAGGAGGGAAGGAAGGAGGGAGGGAAGGAGGGAGGGAAGGAGGGAGGGAAGGAGGGAGGGAGAGAGAGAGAGAGGGAGGAGGAGAAGAAGAACGAAAGAAAGGGAGGAAGGGTGTGGATGGGAGGGAGAGAGAGGGAACGGTAGAAAGGAAGGTAGGGAAATGGGAGGTAGTGAGATGGGAGGGGGAGAGGAAGAGAGAAATGGAGGGAGGAAGGAACGGAAGGAGGTAGGGAGGTGGGGAAACAGAGAAAAAGAAAGGGAGGAAAGAGAGGGAGGAGAAAGAGAAAAGGAGGAAGGGAAGGAACGGAAGGTAGAGAGGGAGATGGGGAAGGCGAGAGGAAGGAAGGAAGGGAGAGGGAGAAAAGAAGAGAGCAAGAAAGGAAGAGAGAAAGGAAGGAAGGAATGATGGATGGTTTATAACAGAATATTTAGGAATTAATGACATGTTATTTTCAAACTTTGTTTAGTTGAGGGCGACACGTCCAGACAACACTCCGCTTGTCAACCAAACTGTTCGAGTTCAAATATTAGAAAGTTTAGCTGGTTTTCGTAGCCCGGACGAGGACGGAAACTGGACTTCGTACTACACAGACGAGAATGGCTACCTTAGTTTTAATCTAAAAGTTTCCAACGACATAAACAGCGTTAACATTTTTGTAAGTAACGTTACGATAAATGTTATCTGGTCAACTGGTGTTGGTATTAGCGTGATTTGTCCATGTACTATTTAACAATTAGTCGCCGAATGCTAGGTGATTACAAGCCCATATTCACTGAGCCGAAGGCGAAGCGAATATAGGCTTGTAATCACCGAGCCTGAGGCGATTAATTGTGTTAGTATATTTTCAGTATTGAAAAAGTTTTATTTATAAATACAACTAATACACGTGTTTATTTTATGAATATAATTTGCATAAGTAATTTACATCCGTCTCATTTCCAGCCATTTTTTTTTTTTGGGGGGGGGAAGCAATAGTTACTACACATCCGATATCAGGATGTGTTCGCACTGCTTGTTCCCAGTTGTTGTGACAGGTCTGGAACAAGTTGATATCACCTTGTTACAAGGTTGGTGACGGTAACAGACTTACTACAAGTTGTTCCGACAAGACTAAAACAGGCTGTTCGTAACAAGTTGCTACGAGCTTGTTGTCATCAACTTGTTAACAACTTGGTACGTGCAGACGATGTTTGGAACAACTTGTTGCGAGTCTGTTGGCCTCATCAACCTTGATACAAGATGATAACAACTTGTTCCAAACTTGTCACCAAATGGCAACAAGCAGTACGAACACATCTTGTTGAAAAGTTGTGAGATTTTTACGCGTGTAACACCTTACCAATAAGGAACAATCTTTGCCAGACCTCCAGAAAGAACACTTTAGAACTGATAGTCCTATCCAGTATAAATAAAGTTAGTTTAGTTTAGGTTTCCTCCTGTAGTAACACTGGATCAATAAGAGATGATCCTTACTGGACCTCTAGGAAGAACAGTTTAGAACTGATAGAACTATCCAGTATAAATAAAGTTAGTTTAGTTTAGGTTTCCTCCTGTAGTAACACTGGATCAACAAGAGATGATCCTTACTGGACCTCTAGGAAGAACACTAGTTTAGAACTGATAGAGCTATCCAGTATAAATAAAGTTAGTTTAGTTTAGGTTTCCTCCTGTAGTAACACTGGATCAATAAGAGATGATCCTTACTGGACCTCTAGGAAGAACATTTTAGAACTGATAGAGCTATCCAGTATAAATAAAGTTAGTTTAGTTTATGTTTCCTCCTGTAGTAACACTGGATCAATAAGAGATGATCATTACTGGACCTCTAGGAAGAACAGTTTAGAACTAATAGAGCTATTCAGTATAAATAAAGTTAGTTTAGTTTAGGTTTCCTCCTGTAGTAACACTGGATCAATAAGAGATGATCCTTACTGGACCTATAGGAAGAATAGTTTAGAACTGATAGAGCTATCCAGTATAAATAAAGTTAGTTTAGTTTAGGTTTCCTCCTGTAGTAACACTGGATCAATAAGAAATTATCCTTGCCGGACCTCAGGAAGAACACTGTAGAATTGACAGTCCTATCCAGTATAAATAAAGTTGGTTTCGATGTTATGTTTTATTTGTGCATTTCGTTTTCCAGGCAGAAACGGTTGGAAAGAACGGAGAAAAGGGAACATCGAGAAAATATTTGCGGAGATTTAAGTCTCCAAGTCGAACATTCCTGCAGTTGAAGACCGAGCGATATGCAGTTCAGGTAATGGTGGAAGGGTATTATAGATGGAAATTATCAAGTGTAAACTTTTATTCATTTATTTGGACATAACCAGGCGCAAATATAGGCGCTGTGGCAGGAATCTGCGGCCCTGCAACAACAGAGCGGACCTGCGGCCCTGCAGCAAAACTCAACTTCAACTTCCAATGAGTTTATCTTATTTTTTCCTCAGGCTGGTGAAGACATCATATTTAATATGACAACCACAGAAGCGATTTCAACCTTGAACTATCTAGTGAGTTTACAGTTTTGGAGAATTTAACTATACAGTATTTAACAGTGGCCGCCTAGCCAGCCTGATAATTCAGTCCCGCTATGCAAATTCAAAATTATTATCATTATTCATTTCTTTAGGAATGATTGTTTTCACAGTCAATTTGCATAGCGGGACTAAATCGTCGGGCTGGCTACTGGTATTTAACCGTTCAAAATTTTCTCAGTATTACTGCGCCGGAAACAGGAGTTCCCGGGAAAAAAAAAACTATGTTGTGTTTGGTAGAGTCAAACTGGAAAAAATGTTTTTTTCATTGATTGTTTATTAAATTTCTCACTCATTGTTGAGTGATTTCCAGACAGGCTACTGTCCAATGGACCATTTACATTATAGACTGCATTTTCAAAATGCAGTATTTGATCTAGACAAAAATTTCATCACAGCTTGAAAGAGCATCACAAAATTAGTAATATTCCAAAGTTTCGTTGCGAAATGTTGTAAAATGCGGAAAATATAGCCTTGCGAAATTTGCAATTTTCAGTCAGTCATTTTGTATTACAAACGGGAAATTGATGCCCCAACACCCGATTGGGCTGTCAATTTCCCGTGCGTAATACAAAATAACTGAAAAACGGCAAACTTCGCAAGGCTATATTATCCGCATTTTACAACATTTCGCAACGAAACTTTGGAATATTACTAATTTTGTGATGCTCTTTCAAGCTGTGATGAAATTTTTGTCTAGATCAAAATTTAGTCTATAATGCAAATGGTCCATTGATAGGGGATCCGAGGTGTCTACGATTTTAACGTCTTTATCCGAGAAGACGCGAAAGTGTATAACCCACATACTGGTGTCAATGTAAAGGTAGCTCTTTCTCCTCAACTATTTTAAGAGCTTGAATAGAGGTCCGACCAAGGATTGAACCCGAGTCTCACAGCTTGAAAAACAAGCGTGGTCACAACGCAATCTTCTCGCAATTGCAGGAATCAAATCCAGCCGTTCCAATCTTCTCAACAAGCTTCATGGCAATCTTTTAATCTCCCTAGGTTCTCTCAAAAGGCAATATTATTCACAGTAGCTTCCTGTCCTACTCTTCAAATGTCACATCTGCAACTCTGAAGATAGCCTCAACACGGAATATGTCACCTTCCGTAAATATCGTCGTCTATTTTGTGAGAGCAGATGGCGAGATTATTGCCGATAGTCTGAAGGTTACAGTGAACGGCGCGTTTGAAAACATGGTAGGGATCTATTGAAGATGTTTCGAGAATGTGGTTATCTTTTTACTTTGGTTATAATAAATAATAATAATAGTCATTGAATTGTTTCCCGCCATTTCAGGTGTCTGTGAAGTTTAGCAGCGAGCAAACAAAGCCAGGAGAAGCTGTGAATGTGAACGTGGTGGCCTCGCCATTCTCTCAAGTTGGGCTGTTGGCAGTTGACAAGAGTGTTCTTTTGTTGGATCAAGGAAATGATTTCTCCGTGTCTCAGGTAGAGATCTCACCTCCAAACTGTTCTCTCTGGAGGTCCAGTATAAAGGCTTCCCCTTAAGCTCATAAACTGTTCTATCTAAAGGTCCAGAATGTTGATGTTCAATTTTTTCAGGTTATGCAGGAACTGGAAAGTTACAATCGGAACTACGGAGGATTTTCTTCATTCGTACGGGGAAGACGCAAGCGGTCGTTCAGATTTTTCCCTTGGTATCCGTCTGGGACAAATGTTAAACAAATATTTCAGGTATGACAGGAGAAGTTTGTAAATATTTGTATATATACGTATCTTAAATATCCAAGTTTACATCAAATATGAAAGTCTTCAAATATGTTGGTTCGCAACGCAAGCTTGTCGCCAAGTTGTGACAACGTTTTTGTTTTCGCAAGTCGCTAAAATCTCACATCTTGTAGCAAGTCTGCCAACAAGCTGTCAACGAGTTGTGTTCGCACTGCTTGCCCCAAGTTGTCAACAAGTATGAAGTTCTTAACAACTTGTAACAACCTTGTTGATATTATCAGACTTGTTGCAAGGTTGTTCCAACAAGTCCGATACATTGATGATATAACAATATTGTTACAACCCTGTGTCGTCAACCTTGTAACATTCTTGTTATATCATGACTGCATCAGACTTGTTAGAACAACCTTGTAGTAACAAATCTGATAATGCCATCAAGCTTGTTACAAGTTGTTAACAGTTTGTTCCAAACTTGTTACAACAACTGGGAACAAGCAGTGCGAACACAACTTGTCGACAGCTTGTGAACAGATATGTAACAAATTGTTTGCAGAACTGCAAACAAATTGTGGCAAGGTTGTTGTCAAGCCCATATCAGGATATGACACCAGTTGTGTCAAGTCTGGAACAAGTTGTTATCACCTTGTTACAAGGTTGATGACGGCAACAGACTTGCTACAAGTTGTTCCAACAAGACTAATACAGGCTTTTCTTAACAAGTTGCTACGAGCTTGTTGTCATCAACTTGTTAACAACTTGTGACATGCAGACGATATCAGACAGTCAGTGGTGCTTGTCCGTAGCGTGCAGAGGGGGGGGGGGGGACTTCTCCAATAGGTTGACATACAAAAGACACATAACATCACACGCATTATGTACGTGCACCTTATATACAATATCTCACGGTATGACCAAAAATAGTACTCGTGTACAGTGCATTTGCCTTGTTACTTGACACCACTGAATAATTCAGACTTCGAACAACGAGTCTTTTGGCCTCATCAACCTTGTATGTATCCACAAATTTAGCCGTAATATCTTACTCTAAGTTGTATTTTGTATAGAACGCCGGGGTTCTTGTTCTAACAGACAGTCTGAAGTTCCGCACCAAGCCCAATCGTGGATCATCTAGTCGATTTAGATGTAAGTAAATCTGACAAACTCGCGCGTGCATGTGAACTTTGTAAAACAGTTGATTTGTATATTGGACACGAATGCTATATTAAGAGAAGAATCGTTTGTATTTATATTACGCGCTCAAAACTATAATGAATATAATTGTTTTTGTTTGTGGAAACACCACGTAAATTTATTACTGCAATTTATTATTTACGTGGTGTTTCCACAAACAAAAACAATTATATTTTATCGCCATGCAAACATTCAAAGAACTTATAATGAATATACTTTGGAGTTTGGTTATGACTATATTCAATTTCTTTATTTCTGATATGTTTCTCAAGCGGCAAACGAACTTAGAAATTGTTTAAACTTCAGTGCTTTATCTGTAAAATTATGCTAAAATGAAGAGATTTTAGATGGTACGCCACAGAGAAAATGATGTCTGAAATTCAGTAAGTTTTGTTTTCATATTGCTGTATAAATATGGCGTCAATTTTCAATGATAATTGTGTTTAAGTTAACAGTATTCAACTATTATTTTGTGTTTCTCAACCGCCAGATGCATTTAAAAAGGTTGCTGACTGTGTGAACTACAAAATAACGCTAAAACAAAGTAATTTTGAGAGGAACGCCAAAAAGCCTCTTAAACATTCATTTCTTTTGAATGTTTTTTATGAATTATGAGAGATTTGATGAATAATTTTAAACTTCCTTTTCTATGTTAATTTTTAGTCTTTCAAAAATCTGGGGCTCGCGGAGGTCGCCTAAAGTCAACTCGCAACAGACCTTCGAAATTGGCCCATGTTACAAAAGTTCGTTCATTTTTCCCCGAAACATGGCTGTGGGAAGACGTTGAAACAAAGTACAAACTTTTATAGCTTCTGTCTACTTAATCTCGGTCAAGGGAGCTGATGAGAGTTTACAGTCAGACAACTTGCATGTTAGACTAATTTTTGATCTAGGTAAAAAAAGTAAATTCCCGTAAATTTAATTAAAGAACTTATTAAAATTAGTAAGATTGCAAAATTTGGTTACGAAATGTTGTGAAATGCGGAAAATATAGCCTTGCGAAGTTTGCATATTTTTTTGTATATGTTTGTATTACGTGCGAAAATTGTTACCAATTTTTTAGCCGAAAATGGTAACAATTTCTGCACGTTATTCAAACATATTCTGCACGTTATTCAAACGCTAATATTATCCAAATTGGATTATGCTGATGGTGTTTTCTATCCACTCCCGCAGTTTCTATCAAGGCGCTTACAGAAAGTTCAATTTGCAACTGCTAGTTTTGTCTTGGGTCGATATGTTAAAGATCAAAAGGATATCCTGGAAGTTGGATGGCTTCCAGTTAACGAAAGAAGAGACCTCAACATCCTGAAATCGAGTTTCAAAGCCATGTACTTCCCAGAGTGGCCAGAGTATCTAAAGCTAGAACGACAAACTTGCGTTCGAGAACTGCGCTCAACCAATGCAGTTAGACTAGTAGTGCCAAAAGAAACTGGAACGTTTCAACATAGTGCTGCGAAACTTTTTAATTCCTTACCTGAGAACATCAGGAATTGTACTAATTA
This sequence comes from Paramuricea clavata, assembly GCA_902702795.2. NCBI lineage: Eukaryota > Metazoa > Cnidaria > Anthozoa > Malacalcyonacea > Plexauridae > Paramuricea > Paramuricea clavata. Next base: position 17,968 of record CACRXK020009468.1, read on the forward strand.
CAAAGTATTTTTAAAATTAACTAAAGAACTTTTATTCGAAAGAGCACGCCAAAACTAGTTTTTAATCCGAACATCGATTTTATCTAATTTCAACACATAAACGTTATAGTTCATAGTTATAGAATATAGTATTTAATTAGTATTTTAACAGGGAAGAGCCATATGTATGGATCTGTTGAATAAATCGTTATTATTATTATTATTATTATTATTATTATTATTAATGTGCAAACTTTGCAAGACTATATTTTCCAAGCTTTACAACATTTCGCAACCAAATTTTGCAATTTTACCAATTTCATTACGTTCTTTTTCGCTGTGGTGTTTGATTCCCTTCTCTTTACTTAGATGCAAGTTGTCCATTCTCACAGGGCTGACAGGGGACATTTCAAACTCTAGATAACAAAATAAAGGTTTGATGAATGTTCCAACTATGTTTTATCTTAAATAGAATACATGATAGTGTTGGGAAAGCATTAAGAACAGCTAACCAAGATCGTGTGACTGCAAACTCTCATGCATTCTCAGCCTCATTTGCTCCGGGCTTTAGAAGTATGTCGTAAAATGCTATTCTTAATTTGATAATGTATTGTTCTTACTTTTTGCTATTCTAGTTCATCTGGGCATGCACAAGTGCAGAGTGTGTCGCCGGATACAATTACGTCATGGGTTCTGAGTGGTTTTGCTGTATCGAATGAAACTGGCTTTGGAGTCGCGAATGAAAAACCACAGGTATGAAATGAATGAAACCTGCATGTTCTTCTCAAATGCGACTGAGGGGAAATTATAATCAGACAACTGCATTTTGCAGGAATCAAGCAGCGATATATGTTGATGTATTTTTGTTTTTTATGTAGCTTCGAGTATTTCAGCCATTTTTCCTTTCCATGGATCTTCCTTACTCCGTAATCAGAGGAGAACAAGTTGCCGTCAAGGTGATCGTCTTTAACTACGAGAAAGAAGATATGGAGGTACTAAGATAGCTGAGATCATCAAACTCGACTAACTTTATTTAGACTGGATAGTTCTATCACAATTGAGTTCTAAACTGTTCTTCCTAGAGGTCGAGTAAGGATCATCTCTTATTGATCCAGTGTTACTACAGAAGGAAACCTAAACTAAACTAACTTTATTT